>VYYJ01001386.1:0-31600 GCA_021029165.1 Cyphoderus albinus | reverse complement strand
CATATAATTCATGACAGGTACCAATGAACTGGATTTTCCGCCATCGTACCAACTAGAATGCAGTAAATGACAATTATTTCCGCCCTAAACGATAACATTAAAAGCTTACAAAACATAAATGTAGCGAATCTCATTGTCTGCCTTGTATGTCCGTGGTTGATAATCCTTTAAAAATTGTTTGGCTTACCTGAAAATAAAAACAAATATCACACATTAAAATTTTGTGTTTAATATTAAGCTGTTGCAGAGAAGTAGAGCATAAATTCCAGAGAATGGCAATTTTTTAAAATTTACTATACAGTCTTATTGTTAATTATACGCATTTATTTGGATGGGGAAAGATTGAGTAAAATTTGCCTGTTTAAATGGTTTCAGCTTCTACATTTTGTGTTAATCTTGACTTGTCTTGATGATTGCACTCACTTTTCCTATTCATTATTTGAAAATACTAAATAAAATTATGATCGATGCAAAAATTCTTTGACAGTAAAGCTCGTATGGGGCATGGCCCCTTTATGCTGCTTCCAAGCGTGATTTGATGTTAATTTTGTCTTCGGTAAATAGGAAACTACCTACAGAGCAATTTATGAGGTACATTAGTCTAATCCGTTAATAAATTCCCCTCGCTCTCGCTGCATGGTACATTTATACCTCCCTCGAAGAATCAGATTTGAAATAGATTTGAATATTTATATTTATGCACTCCTGATGATATTAAAGTGAAATTTTGTCGCATTTTATCGCAAACCCTGATGAACCGGGATGTTTTTACGACTATCCCCACAGCACACCCTGACAAAGTGCATTTTCAGTTTTCTTAGTGCCGGATGTGACCTTTCAATTAATTAAACGTCATTGTCGTTTCTCTCTCTACTGTTTATGTCCGTTTAAATTCAGTATGCTACAACGAGTCTTATTGAATTATTACTATTAAAAGTTAACCGAGAGTGAGACACCAGTCAGGACGTCAAGAGTAATTTTCTGCTTTCTTGCTGTTACTACACATGAATATTAATTGATTGCTAATACTACCCACTTGACACATACAGTTACAACTAGTTGTTCAATACTTATGAGCACACCCTTTACAAGTCGAACTCGAAATCCCACGCAAAGATTTTTGCAGATAAAAGCTGATTCCACAACCTGCTCAACTACCAAAGTGGTCACACTGGGAAACAAAAGGCCAATTCGAGCACAAACGCATACGCCACCTAACTTTGTGCAATTCTAGTTATGTCTAGCTGTGCATTAAGAACTCCCTAAGAGCCAGTCCTTTCTGACACTGTTCTCTCTTGCTTAAGCATCATGGAGATGTCAAAGTAAAATATGGTGCTACTACTTGGCATAAACCCCGCTGAACAAAATAAATAATAGCCACGATTTATTTCTTTGTGAAAAACACAATAAAACATTCGCACAATCGATACAAGAGCCATTATAAATGCTACGCATTAAATTCTGTCGTTTGTTAAATACGGTACTCTTCAGTGGAAGCAACAAATCAAAGAACACCTTAAATAAAGCATGAGCAAGTAGCAGAAATTCAATCCCACTCCCTCCCACACTGACACATTATTCGCCAAACCAAACGAGATGTTTCTGTGTAGGTCCACGACACGTGAAACATGAAGATGAGTGCAAGTATAAAGTGTGTTAGGTAATTTCACAAATCATGAATTCTTTTAGACATTTTTGACAGAAACTCATGCATAAAACTCAATACAATAATTTTACTGTTAGCTACGCAAGCACACTTCTTGCCTTGAATCTCTATCAATCGAAAAGTGTCATTTTGTACACAGTTAGAATAAGCGTATTTCTTCCTCATATTTCTTTTGCGCTACAGGGGTCTGTTGTTGTTGTGCATTCTCTTCTCCGTAAACGTGCAAGGTTTGAAATACATCCTACAAATTATTTTAAGTTTGTATTAACAAAATAATTATTTTGAGCTGATTGGCTCTGAGAGGAAACTGCAAGAATTAATTGAAAATTTTCAGTTGTGAAGAGAAAAGTTAAGATGCCAGTGCCGTCCAGTGGTCTTGCTTATCGTTAGATTCTGGTTTCAATGTCTATTTCTCAGTTCTCGTCTTTCTACCTTGCAGTAACTCCCAACATGCGGTGTCAGTGTCAAAAACGTTCTTGCTGCAATCATGCAACATCCATAATCTCATCCCTACACCGACCTGTAATAATCTTGTCCGCACAACTGCCAAAAGGTTCCTTGGGCATCGACAATGAACATTATGATTCATAGTTCATGTGCCATGGGGTTGGTGGGAATACGCAACAAACGCACTTTTATAACATGTGATTATGCCCAAACATGGTGATCGTTATTTCTCCATTCATAAAACCAAAATTAACGTCCCCTTTACTCGTATTACATTATTATTACTCGTTGAGCAATAAATAGTTAAAACCAAAAATAGATTTATTTTAATGCTACGAGCAGAACCATTACTGGACTTCTTGGTACACATTTTATGCGCATCATCATTTATGCATCATAAGCTTCATTATAAAGATAAAAATATAAAATCGTGGGTGAGGTGTGCCAAAGAGGGTCCACCAACATTACGTTTTTAAATATGAATAGTTTTGGTCACAGTTATCACGGGTTTGGCCAAGGGATGAAAATGGAAAATTATGATTACGATCAGTTTCGGATATAGCCGCAGGAAGTGAGTCTTACCATTGGCAATTCACACTTTCAACTGTATTAAAAAAGCGTGCGATGTGTTTTTTTACATTCAATCGATACTAATATTTTGGTATATTGCTTTGGTTATCGTTGTACTGCTTCATCGAATCTTTGATCTGTCACTAATTTTATTGATAAAGTTACATCACATTTTCGGAAGAATAAAACCTTTTATCTAACTGTCCCTTCGTTTGTATATACGAATATGGTACGCATATATAAGAAAGTGTTGAAAATTATGAATTTAGCGGAACTGTCAGGCAGAATCTTTTGATTCTATTTAAATCAACTTTATGCGAATGCACTTTTCTATAATTATTGCAACTAAAACATGGGAACCTCCTCTCTCCATAATTCACACGCACGTAATTGTGATTTATTGACAGTCATATAAGAAAACGTTTATTGTGAAGTAACAAACAAAAAGCAGGAAAATATATGTGAAAATCGCTTCTTTGATTGTGATGCTGTTGTGTCATTTGCCATTGAAGTTGTTTGGTTGCGACATTACGCATAGAGGATGAGGAGAGAGGGATTTTTTGATTGGGTCGACACTGCGACCATGGAATTTCGTTTTCATTAATATACATAGAACCAATTGCTGTGGCCAGGCGTGGTTCCTTTTTACAAAATAGTAACTTATAGCAAAATATTATTATTCTATTCAATTCATTAGTTTGATTATGATTTGAATGAGAGTGACATGATACTTTATTTAATTCGAAAGCGTTGAAAATCATATCTATATTTTGAATAGTCTGTCATAATATCTTTATTATTTCTTTTATGTTGACACAAGAACACGAGTTCGATATGTATGTAACATTAATACACTAAACTATAAACAATAAACTAATTCATATTTTGAGTGTTGGTTCCACGTTTCTCTGCATTACCTATATTTTACCTTTTGTACAAATCATACCAGGCTATTTTATGTCTATCAACACCAATACAATATAGTAAATATGCACTATTGCATTATACTTAATTGAAGCAACAAACGTCCATTACTCAAATATGTGAAGACAGTGTAAAAGTGTCACTGCATAGTCCAATTATGTAAATTGTATACAATAAAATCAAGTATTTTGATTACAATGTAATAATTTAGTTTTAGTAAATTATACACATGGTTGACATTAAGTTGAGATCATTCACTGTTTTCTGTGGATGTATTATAGTTCTTTTGTTTGCAGGCCGGCGCCAGACATTCAAGTCCATTTAAAGTTGGACGTACTCAATCAATGTTGTTCTGAACAAAAGACGAAGAGTAAGCATTTTGCTTGTTGAATCACTGTGTAAAGAATACAGTGCGTATACAGACCATGCTCGACTGGTTATGCTAAGTATTAGTTGTTTACGATTTTTATTTTTTACTGTACTGGGCTGGAAGATTTATCAAGTGTGAAATTTATGTTAAATCTCTTGTTTTTCAAGCCTGATTAGAGTTTGTCTTGTCTGGACGATAATACATAATAATTTACATTACTTATAATTGATACATATGAGTTAATTTGGCTATCTGCAATAGAGTGACCGATGAAATTGGTTTAACTGCAATCATAAAACAACAAGTCGCGACAATAATCAATACTTTGGTAATAAATATTGCACCAATTATGCACATTCCTTAAGAAAAAATGCATTTCTATACGTCAAAAGTGAAAGGGATATCTGGACAAAAAACGTCACTATTGACTGGGCTGCGTTTTGTGCATCGTCGAGTCGGCGCCTTTGTCTTGATCAATGGTTCATTAGAAATAAACGCTTTATATCTCGCTTACTAAAATGAGAACTTGGTAAAAGTAGTGTGTTTACAGTACTGCTAAAAAGCATAGCACATAATGA
Organism: Cyphoderus albinus; assembly: GCA_021029165.1. NCBI lineage: Eukaryota > Metazoa > Arthropoda > Collembola > Entomobryomorpha > Paronellidae > Cyphoderus > Cyphoderus albinus. The sequence continues at coordinate 27,045 of VYYJ01001386.1, read as the reverse complement.
ATTAAAAAGAGTTTGACCATTTGTTTCTTCATGTACTTTTATTTCGTTTCCCCTGATTTGAAATGCAATGAAAAACAAAAGTCAAGGTTGCTGCAAAAACTGGAAAAGGGCCAACCAACAGCAGGACTTTTTCTAAGAAGCGAAGCTAATCCAAGTTTCAAATGAATCAACCAGGCGCACAAGGCGGCAAAGAGTGTGCAGTAATTCGGTTGCAGTTCTTTTCTAATTTATTAACAGATCGAAAGCCTTGGCTGAGTCCCAATCCAACTGGATAAGCGAATTCAGTATGTATAAGGACACAAAACTGGCTTTGTAGTCCAGATCTCGCGGGAAGTCTCCAGTTGTAGAAGACATACAATAATGTTCAGGAAGTGAATAAATTGAATGAGCGCTCGGAGTGAAGGGGAAGTTTCCAGCAGTTACATTGGGCTATAGCTGTGCACATCATTTCCGTCTGCTGGAATTTATGCTTTTATGATTGTGGTATACTAGACAATTCCAGCAACTTTCCCCCTAGGACCAAAAATGATTCTCTCACTACTTGCAGTCGCACGACCATTTATGTGTTCGTTTAGTTTATTGCTTTAGATGCAACTGCAATTCACTTTGGCTGTAACGACAAACCAGACCACTCTGCTCAAAAGCCTTTTATGTAAAGAAATCGGAGTGAATCATATAATATATTGTGTGCCGCACGACATCTTGTTGATGTCAATCAGTAACCACATTCAACAATCGAAGTATCTCCTCCAGCTCAGTTGCAAATGCTTTGATTCTCAGCACCGTTTTTCGATGAAGTGTCATTATATCAGTTTTCATTATCATTCTTAATTTAGCTGCTTTTAAATCATATAATAGACATTTTATCTTCATTGTTATTGTTACTCTGTCCATAGAGGATACAATATACAACTAAAACAAGTAAGATGCAGATTTTTGATTATAGCCCTTGAAGTGATTGATGAATCTACAAAGTCGAAAAACAAAATATCTCAGAAATACCACGCCACTCATCATTCACCGTCACCAGTACTTATGTACCAGTCATGGATTTGGTTTTCTCTCCGTTTTACAATAATTCTGTCGACTTCGCTGTTATGTTGTACTCATGCGGGTTTTGCTCACTTAAAACATCGGCGCTTGTTCATTGTTCCAAGTCAAAATGCAAAAACCGTCTTTAAACCACCAGAATACGTGCAGCTCAAATTCTGTTTACTGCCTTCACATCTCATTGAAAAAATATGACAATATTACACTCCTGAAAATTTGGCTACTAGTCACACTCCGGCTACTGTGCAGACAAGTATGATTACTTGCCGCAACTCTATGTTATCGAAGATCTGGAAACGCGTTCATATATATGCTCGTAAATAAAGTGTAATGCAAGCTGCTACATGTGAAGAGGAAAAGGTGATGATGAAACACAGTCATAATTTGTTGCTAAAACGGCTCCAGTCCTCACTCACGTTCAGTCACTTGAATATTGTTATGTCTGGGAGAGTTTAAAACAGAAATTACGTACGAAATATGTCATAAAACTATGGGTATAAAACGAGAGGCTTGTCAAATACAGTATTGTCCCATAATAAATGGTTGTCTGGCAAGTAGGCAAAGTTTGAAAGAAATAAATAAATACATTCTCTCATATGTGCAGAGGCTTCGACTTTAAAGTTCATGGCCTTGCATTAACTCGACATGTAACGACAATTCTTTTCAGATGTGCCTTTGTGAAACTCTAGCCTGCCTGCACAAAATGACAATCCTTTCCCCTATAAATTTTTACCATATCTGCATGCTCCGACAGTTACAGGGAATGTGAACCGGAGAATAGTAATATGTTCACATTAAACTAAATATAATGTACCTTCCAGTGAGAACAATCATTTCCCTTTTCTATTTGAATGCAAACTAGTCAACTCTTTACAAGACTTTAGTTGTGTTCTGGCTTGGGTCCCCCTGAAACAGCAGACGAAATCTTCCATTTTTCTTTCCCCTCTCTTCCCTATTTTGATTTCCTTCTTGGATTTTATAGCTTCTCGGAATATTTTTCAATTTCATATTTAGTGCCTTTATAGCATACTACAACGTGGAAGACAAGACAAGACTCAAGTCAAAATCTATTAGCAGCACATTTTATGGATTTCAAGAAAAGATTTTAAACTTTTCTTCTCCTTCAGTTCTTCATATATTGACAATACCTAATGTAGTTGTGAGTGAGTGAATGGCGGTCTGAAAGCAACAATAATAATACAACAAATAATGTACTACGAATTTTCTACTACGACTTGTTTGTCTGCATTATAATATTTTAACAACTCATAAAATTTTTCTCCAGTTTTGGCTTAAGTCGAAACTTGAAACGTGTTTCCTATTTTAACTTTACCCCTGGGGAACAGCAAAATAAGATGAGTAGGATCGTCTTTCAATTCGCTTTTTCACTGATGCACGAGCACTCACTTCTCCGGTGAGTGAGTGGGAGCAATTTTTATGTTGTTGATTTGTTAAGTTCATAAAAGAAAGGATGTGGATGTGGTAAAAGATTTTTTGTCTGAGTTTCTTGGGGTTGCAGAAAAGCAGAATACAATACGCTGAGACATAAAATCACCTGTGGTTCACCAAAAAATTTGAAATCGCTTTTTTTTGGAGTGACAAAGAGGAAGCATTGCAGCATATCCAGGCAAGAATTCCAGAAAAAGAGATGCAAAGTTGTAAAAGATTTGCTTTATTCTCGGCTTTCTATTTTCCAGGAAAACACTACATTTAAAACTTGCTCTGAGAGGCGTAGCATCTCAAAATTACGAGATTAGCCACAAAGTGTTATGTTCACCAACCCTAAAATCTTCACTTATTTTCTTAATAAATTACATTATTGACCACAGCGCAACCACCAATCCGATTTCAGAAATGCATGTAAATGTGAATTTGACTTCGATTTATGAGTTAACATAAAATGGAAACCACTCGTTGCAAATGACTGGCATCATCCGAACGTTTATTATTGTTATGCCATCTATTACATCATCATCATTATCTGAAGGATATCATATCCTTTCCTTTGTTCTCTCCGTAGCTTGTATACGGTAGTAGTTTTACACTTGATGCTATTACGGAACCTTTTAAGCGGAAGAGCCAAAAGTTACCGAATCCATATTATGATTTAGTGCTTTGATTGTGAAGAACACGAGAGTTGTTTGTTGTTTGCAAATGAATGTTTTGTATGACATGATAGACTACAAATTGAACTTGTTAATTAGAATTTGTGAACTATTGCAACTGCATTGCAACTTTCCTACAATCCAAATTAATTTCCAGTTTGCGTGGAAATAAAAGCTTTCAGTGCAATTTTGAACAGCTTAGATTGCTAATGCGTAACCTTATAATGTTTGTTGCAACATATTATGCAGTGTTATTGTAAGATAGGCACAAGTTTCAAAGTTGGAAGTTAATCTGACGTGATTTGTAACTTGACTTTGATTGACAACGGAATGTCAAAAGCAAAACAGTTGCCTAAAATCTCCTTCTGAATGAGTCTCCGAATTGTCTTCTTTGCACATCAGAACGGTTTGTCTTTTCCACCCCTTCCATTGAGTTTAAGTAAGCTGGTTTTCATTTGTGTTTGCCATTGCCACCAAATTTTTAAGAGACACTTAACAATCTACCTTACTCTAAAATGTCTGCTGGTGCTTTCAGCCTTTAGCTGGAAAAAGAGCAAAACGCTTTCGTTAATCCTCCAAGTTATTTGCAATCATGATATTTGATGTACCTAAACAACTTTAGAAGGTGACAGCCAGACACATCTTAAGAATCGCACTTTAACTGATTATGATCAGACGGCTGGCTTCCATAAAAAACCCACCAACCCTCAGTCAAGTGATTATCGTACTGGAATTGCCGCTGTGAAATCGCTTAAAGCGTTCAAATATAAAAATATGTTTCCAGATTACGTTATTGTTATGTGTATTGTGTCAAAATTAAGAGTGTCAATTATCGTATTACTTAATGGAGCTTGGAAATTTTTCTTTGAGTTCCACAATTTTCACAAACAATTAACAATTCTGCGTGCAATAGCCTTAAGGCAACAATGATGTGCTAAACCTTTGAATGCTACCCGTCAGTTCCCAACTGAGACAGTAGGCGCCTGAGGATGAGAACCGCAGTGTAACTTCTGTAATTCGAATCCAGTCACGTCGGTGTTTGCGTATGTTAAGTAATACAGATTAGTATATGTATTTTTTATTTGCATTTTAAAGCATAACCATCCTCTACATAAATGTGCCCGCAAGGTCTTTAAACGGGTAATTAAATTATTATCCTATTTTATTGAAAAATAATTCAATAAACGGATGGATCCAATTTCCATTAATAACATCCCATTATCAATTCCCTTTACAAAGCAACCATTCGATCATGTTGCTTGCTTAAATTTTGCACGAATTACGGATGATGCAATCAACAATCATGTTTGTAACTCGTCAGTTGTCGATTGATTTAATAGTGTAAGTAAAAGGTAAAATACAATGTTCTTTAGAGCGGAACAAAGGTTGCAAATGTTTTTAGATTGCAAGGATCGCGGAGCACATATTGGCAGCTTTATCTTTCCATGGGAGTCGTGCATAATGAATCAGCCAGCATCAACCACTAATTTGCAGAACCTGAATCTTGAATCACATCCAGCTAATTTTGCTTGCAGATGTTGCAAATGAATTCAACTTACTGAATTTGTACAAGTATTTATGGATAATTACTGGAATTAGAAACCACATAGCAGCAGATGGGTATTCAGTATTCATAAATTGTAAATCATATTTGTCTAAATCAAACATTGAAAATTTGCAAAATAAAGTCTGTACATATAAAATACCACAAATGAATGTACAACACCAACCATTAATTGTCTATGGGAGTTAAGTTTAGAAATTAAGCAGCTCACCTTGCCCGAATGCAGAATATTCATTAGCCACTTGCCGCACAATGCATATATTGCTTTGGCTTGCATCTTTTTCCTTTTCAGAACGCACTTATAAAAAGTTGCGCAACTTATGCAAAATATTATGTTACATTACAATCTCTTCGTACGGTAACGCAATTGTTTGTGTGTGTTGACAGTAGAAGGTTACTTTTCGTGGAATACAATTTCTTAAGATTATTTATTAGGATTTTTTTGTACGTCTATAAATTCTTCTTGGGCACAATTTTCCCAACCCGCAATTAATTTGGACGCCTTCTATAACTTCAAAAGTGGAATGATTGATAATGGTAGGTGTGCGTTGCTTCTACTTAAACTTAAACTTGTACCAAAGTGGCCTCTGTTCAGGTTTTGTATAGATTTATATAATTTTGCTTTCTGCTTTAACTTTACATTACCAAAGAATACACACTCAATAAATAAAATAAACTTCTTCCTTTTCAACAGAGTCAGTAAAGTTAAGCTTGGCTGACTTAATAATTGACTCCTGTAGCAGAGCTAAAGGTGGCTATAAAATTAATCGTAAGTTCATTTGCTACAACTGGATACCTGGACTCTAGGCAAATAGCCACCAAATCAACAATGACGCTTACCATTCAATGATTCATGTGACAGTGGGTGACAAACCCCTTCCAAACGCATGCCAAAAGTGAATAATACGAATAGGAAAATTCCCACTGTTGAATTAAAATAGTGTGTGAGCAGTTTTAATTTTATTATTTTAATTGATCTTGCAATAAAGTCGAAGTGAGATCCAAATTTGCATTACATAAACATTTATCAGAATGAGGACAAGCATGTGTCAGCCTCTTTGGCGGTCTAATGCGGTGCCATTAAATTCCTTAAAATTATTCATGGATCTTTCTAGATTCATTCATCATATTGTCGCTCTGCTGTCCATGTCATCTTCAACCATGAGCCGTTTTATTTATTTTTTCTTAATCTCTCCTTAAGAACTGTTAAAATGGCAGAAGTATTAAAAAGCTCATCTTCTTTCCTTTTTTGCTTTCAGCTCACAAATGGACTTTGTAGAGGCACAAATGTTGAATCAAGAAATGATTGGATTCAAGGTCGTGGTCCGGCAAATGTACATCTGTGTGTTCCTTGCATAATACGTCTTTGATAAAATACCAGATCATCTTCGGCACTTTGTATTCACGATTAAAACTCGCTTTGATAACGATTTGCATTTTCATGCGCCTGTTTAAGCTTTGATGGGTACAACGACTAACGACAACGAGATATGAACTTGAAAGAGGATGGACACCCATTTTTTATCTTCATTTTCTAGTATGCATTACAATCATAAAATTTACATGTTCATCGCTTTGTTTTGTTACATCTCAGGTGTTACAACAATCACGTTTACGAATTCAACCATATAAGCAGAAACATTTTTATTTCTCAAATCAAATCCCCCAGTCTTGAGACCCAGAGAAGGAAAATGGTCAATTGACTTACACCTTTTGTGATGCCATTTTTCAAATTCACAAGCCTAACTAGTATCAAATAAAAATATGGAATTTTGCAACATCTGAATACATGTGTAAAGAGGATGATTAAAAAACTATTGTAGAGACTATTAAGGCGAATCTCCATAACACTAATGCCCACGTTCGGTTATTTAGGATAGTTATGTATCTTTATCTGACCAAATCAATGCGCAGTTAGTAACGCCCAAAATCTGCTTGACTTGTTGTACTAAACAATGAGAACCTAACGTGCTGTCTGTGAAACAAAGAGATGATTCTTGGTTGTAGTCTTTCCACTACTCTAAATATAGTTCCTTTATAGCAAGCTTGCACAGTATTATCATCATTATTATCGAAACGATTACATTTTAGATAAGGAAAGAGGTAGCCAACAAAACGTGTCAGACACAAGACATCGTGTTGGTCTCTTCTCATCTCCAGAGCCTCGACACAGAAATGGATATCGCGATGGGACTGCACTGTACTACTCTGGAAAGGTGGATTTTAGTTTTGTTATTGCAATTATAAATGCAACTCTGTAATATTTCAACATTCACTCTATTTTACAGAGGAAAGAGTTTCAGAACGCGACATGATTTTTCGTATTTTACCTAGACATTTTCGACGAAACATCAAAATTGCTAAAATGTATCTTGTTCAAGTTATGTTTTGCAGATTTTCTAAATGGACCATTGTAAGTTTTCTAATATAATTGGAGGCGACGTAGGACTTTCATAGTAAAGACACGAGGTGGACCGTGATGGTATGGTACATACATACTGGTCGTTGAATAATTCGATTGGGTAACTTGATTAGATAAGATTAAATTGGTACGCACAAAGCAAATCGACTGTTGCCCACCCTCTTGTCAATTATTTTTCCCGTGCAGCGAGAGAATTAAATACTGAAGAAGGGAAGGTTGGTCATTGCTGCGAGCCGACAGACTGAAAGCTTAAAGCTATCTTTGGATTTAACTATATTACGCATTAGTCTTCACACCATAATTCATCCCTGATCGTATCAACAACCCGCATTCATTTACATTTAATCTTAAGAGTCTGGTCATTAATTTGCCATATTAAACAATGAACCACGACTAATACTCTGGTATTATGTGCGTGCATCCCTAAAATCCTAATCGGTCACGAGTTTCTCTCGTGAATTGGAATTGTTGATATTCCTATTTATCTACGTTTTAAGCCCCAGCAACCTAGCAAATACGTCCGCATCCGGTCAACGAGAGGTTCCACAACTACGAAGAGGCGAATCGTCTTATGAATGTGGTTTCAATTTACTGCAGAGGAGTAGATCATGTACGGCACAATAGACACAAATAGTTCAAGAAAATGAACTAAGCAGAGGAAAAAAACTGAATGAATTTGTGCTGAAAATGTCCAGCTTTCAAAAGTCTTTTCATTGGGTTGTGTCTGTGTGTACAATGTAGTTTGAGTTTGTAAACGAAGAAATGTAGGATTCATATTACTTGATATACGCACATGAGTTTAGATCATCTGAATTAACGCTTAAACACTTTGACCTCGTCGTGTAGTTCATTACAATATTCAATGCCCTAGAATAAACTATGGTATCGAGTAATATTAAGTTTATTCAATACTGGCATGAACAATTTTTAATCATTTAGATTTGTGTGGAGTTCGTATGAAATGTTTTGATCATTACTGTCGCCCCATTCACCTCGTTGCAGCTTAAACTACAGAGTGGGTCATGTTACTTGCTTGAGCAGTGACGCACAACATGCCTCCATTATTGAGGCTTCCAGCAAAGTTCAGCCAACACAGAAGTGATTACGACATGAAACTTTGTAATTTTGTGTTTTTCTGTTTCTAAAAAGAAGCAAATCTAGTGCAAGGTTTATTACATATTATGCTGACATTCTGAAATAAGCATTGCGAATAAGAGCTGTCATTCCCTTTAATGAAGAAACACACGTTTTCGATTCTCTACCAAACGTCATTCTCCTCGAATCGTATTTTAGTTCATTATATACATTTCATCTAGTTTACCGATGTCAAAACTGGATCTAAAATCCAGTAGAGGTTTAATAAAGACAGGCAAGAAGAAAGCAAATACACAGGAGGTTTATTGACAATGAAATAAAGACAAAATTAACTCTCTTTCACTCAAGTCCTTTGCTTATTTCATTCAAAATCCAAAGTTATAATCAGGTCTTATTTTTGAACCCATCCACACATTTCAATGGGATTCGTTGACATCAACTTACTGAATATTTGAGGCAATGCATTGCTTCATTGTGCATTTCCATACTTTCTACTGATGTCTGTCTCAAGGGATGCTTGTTTGCTTTGCTTTTTTGAGTTTTTGCATTCATTAAGCATATTTTTTATGTTTGGTTGGAAGCTTTAAAAACGTGCCAAATGCCAAAACAATCTCTAAGAATATTTGCTACAGAAGTCAAGTGTGGATAATGCAAGTATGCAAAAGTGGTGTGTGTACAGAGTACAGTTTCCATCCATCCGGTTTCATCTAGGGGGAGAAGAAAAAGACACATTTTCCCCTCTTGCCTTACTAAGAATCTTACTACGAATGTGTCTATTTATTACTACATCCCTGAAGTCTGCAACAACAGTAACATGTTGTACACTTGTTTTTTTAGCATTTGAAGTTTCCAAGTTTCCATCAACCTTGGTATATTCAGCTGCTGCTTTGTTGACACCACCACTGAAAATGACAGTGTTAACATTGCAATAAAGCCATGATTCATGATGGATGACTGTTCGGTTTTTGACATATACAAGCCCCATCGGAAGCAGGAACTAGCCAGTCACCAAATGGAAAGTATACATAAAGTTTAAAAGTGATAAAAGTTGGAAATGCACTTGCGTTATCACATCACGAAAACACGCTGTTATATTTCTGTTTCTCATCGCTCCTGCCGTCTGTCATTAAAATAGCACTGTTAGTACACGTTAAATCGTACGTAATGCCTGAGTAATGAATCAATAGAGCATAATATACTTGTTCACACGGGTATAAAATACAAAATGCGTTAATGGTAGTAAAAGTTGTAGTATCTATCTGCCTATGCTGCACTTGGGACTGGTAAGAGTCATAAAAGACAGACCAAATGTAAGTTCGCAATAGGTAAAATTCCGAAAAAATTATCTTTGTCGAAATCTTTTAAATCAGGAAGTTAAAAATAAATAAAAGATTGGCGAATTAAGAGAGAATGTTGAACACATTCAGCTTTCAATCATCGTGACTGCGGAAGGTTTAAAATGAACTCGGAAATGTTTCTTCCACAGTAGAATTGTTCCATTTTCCGGTGTGCCAATAGAAGAAGCATTTTGCAATGAAGAATGAATCCTAAGCCGAAGCATTCCAAATTTCGGAATTGTAATTGGAATAGTAGTTAGTAGTTAATGCGCAAACCTTCCGCTTCCGTCTCCTTTTGACACTGATATATCCTAGCTGGATATTTGGGTAGTCTGCCTGTTTCACTAATTGGACATCTTATTACTTTCTCAATGTGCATCTAATGTAGAATTGCTTCCGGAAAAATTCATTTCCAATGGGGCAATAATAAGTAGGAATAACTGTAATACATCCGTGCAGCCCAAATTTATATTCCCAATATAATTTTTCATCCTATTTAAGTTTGGCAAGAATGCGAAAAATGTTCCTCGTGCAAACAATCCACTCACAAAAGTCTGTCATTGTTATATGTTATGATGTTATGATTTAAGTAATTTTTACAATTTGCCACAAAAATGATCAACAGAAAAGAACAAAAGATCACATCAAAAGAACAGTTTTGCCATGTTTACAGCGTATCTGCTTTCATTTTCCACTTCCTTTTATAAAGTATTTACCTTACACCTACATTTATGATCAGTCCTAAAAACGACGCAGATCAAGTGGTAAAACTGGTAAGCAATAAAATGATGAGCAAACAGTGAAACGCATTAAATGTGCACATTTGGGTTTGCATAGTTATTTATGAAGATGTAACGCATTTATTAATGTCTCCTTCCTAAATCGGCAATATAGTTTTGTCACATCAGCTTTCTTTGATACATGAAGGTTGTAGTTTTTAATTTCATTCTGTTTGCTTCTCTCTTTTTCTACTATAAAAATGTACTACAACTACAATAATTTAGCGGTGCTACCAAAATTTCTTTAACAATTAGATTCATTCATGCGTGTGCATTACAGGAAAAACTTTTTTGCATGTGCGACTTCATTCATTTCACCATCTTTAATTAATAAAATATTATGCGGGATTAGTACAGACACCTAATCTGAATTGTAGATAATTAATTACTATTAATCTTGTTCTTGTATCTTAACTTTTTCTAGAATCAAGCAAGTGTAATTTGTTCGATTTTTCTTGAAGGCTGTCCGCAATGACCAATTAAAGAAAGTTCAATCATCTGTCGCTCCTTTCACTCACAGACGAGGTGTTGAAAGTAGCTGACAAGGAAGCAAGTTTCGTCTGCTTTGAGATTTTAAGATAATCAGGAGCAAATCATCTCGTTTTCAATCAAGTCAATCTACAACTCGTTAGAATTCCACATTTCCATATACTAATGCATATCAGCAGCCAACGCGTTATTTTCGCATACAGGTTTGGTCCACTTTTAAGAAATATTTTGGTTCAGAGGATTTTTGCGTCTCTACATTCACGTAGGCGCTTGAAGTTAACATCATATACATAACTTCACACATTTGAGACGCATTGGAACGAAGGGAAATCGTTAAGACATGTTTTGCATTTCCTGTATTTTTACAGTCTTTATATTTAGCACCAGCTCATAACTGTCAGAAAACTACCACCCACACACAGACATATAATTTTTAAAGACCAAATTTCCAATGCAAGTTTCTAAAACCGCAGGGTAAGAGCAGGAAAAAATAACCATAAAAAGAAACATCATGGAGATAACCATCATCAAATCAAGTTTTTTCCTTTTACTCTCTGGAACATTTGGAGAGCTTAATCAGGATTTTTTATTCTTCTTTCAAATCTACTGAAAGATACTGATCTTGTTCATGTACATAGTTGTGTTGTACACTAAAAGCTTATGCTTTTTGGCTTCGCCAAGAGATCAAATGAACCATACTTTGTACTTTATTACGACGTATATATCAAATAACCCAATCCACTGACACAAAGTACAACCGTAATGACTCGCCGAATGAAAATGAATAGACAGCCAGGTTCTTTATTGTTAGAAAAACCAGAGTTAGCATGTCATCAATAATTCTTAATGATTGGGTACCGTTGACGGGAAATGCTCAATACCTACAGATTATCTCGAAAATGAATGCATTCTTCGATAATGTAGCCTGTAGCCCTCTTCCCAACAGTTAACTCCTCAAAACACGCTTCATTCATGACCTGACAAGAGCGTTGCTGATTAAGTTGTAGTGCCAGTCATTTTCAGCTAGGGTTATTTATTAGAACTTCAAGGTGCATTCATTGCATTTTACACACCGCCTTTTGCTGGCACTGTTAGTTAGGTTCACACACGAACAGGAAAAACGTGATCTTTTATGGAGCCGTAAGAATCTCCCCGCAGGAAGGTGTTGTGTGCCGTTGTATGACTGATCACGTCATGCAGGAATACAAAACTTTGGGAAGTATTTATATATACTTTTAGCTGAGAGCCGATGTGCGTGAAGTTGTCACGCAGTTTCATAATATTTCATCTGGTTAAATAGCAATTTTGATATGATCCATATATAGAAGCTGACCTTGCAAGAGTTCCTAACAAATATTTTATTCTATGTAACAAGTCACACCGTCGTCACTGCAAGCACAAAGGATGCACCTACTAACTCATCTTCATTAAGTAGTGTCGCCCATTCATCTAATTAACTTAAAGCATCCTAAAGCAATCCTAAAGTATACAGCCAGCCAACACAAAACCCAGTAAGGATTGAACATGTTTATGAGTAAGGCAATGTTGATTTTTACAAACCAACAAAAATGTTCTTTGTTGTTATTAATCATAATATCCAAAAATACAATTTTTGAGCATAATAATGATGAACATATTCCATATTCCTCTAGAAATACACGACACACGAGGGCTCACTCAAACATTAAAGTAAGGAAGAGAGATGGTTGTAAAATATTAAACAAAGAACGTATCTGCGGGCATCCCCCTCGTCAGTGAAAAATATCACAAAATATTGATTTGCAACGAGTAGTTCAGCGCGATGAGAAAAGTGTGTGAACATGAACAGATCCAATTTGCTTATTAGCATTTTTCACTCACTCGATCATCATCGTAATATGAATAAACACTATAATCGTGATCCATTCTGAAATGAATTTTTTTTGCTGAATTAAATGGGGTAGGAACACACACATTCCGAACGTCTGGCATCATGTCAAACACTATGATGAGGATTAGTATTTGAAATGAGTGATGACGGATGATGGTGATACTCATGAAAAAAATTATCGATTTATGCTTCGCTGATGTGGGTGTGGACGGTGAATGAGGCTGAGTAATTACAAAAAGTGCTTCGTTCGTCTCAAACAAGATTGTATGCAGAACTATTTTTAGGGATCATTGCAATCAAGATTGTGCGTTTTTCTGTTCCAATGGTACGCGTTGCGTATCCTTGTGCATCGTCAATGTAAAAGAAAATATCTCTGGAAAGGCAAGTTAAAAAATAATTCTCCAGAGGGATAGAATTGGTGTGTTGGGCTTCTCTCTCCGTCTTTGCGTACCATAAAAGAATGAGTAATGAAGATTATTTATGAACACATTACACGGTTACATTTTGTTTTCAAACAAGAGAAGGTCTAGTGTGGCCCTATTCTGGTCTCTGGAGAACCCAATATGTACATAAAAATGTCGTACCATTCAGAGTAATAATCGAATACAACGAGAGATACATACACTACACACACGCAGTCTAATTTTTTCCTATTGTGTGTTCCTCGTTACAACTTACAATTCAGCATAAATATTCTGTAGCTTCTTTGTAGCAACCCCTAAATTTTATTTACAAGCGAGGCAAGCAAGCCAGCAAACAACCCACAACCCAGACGAAGGATCGGTGCAGATGTAAACCAATAAAATTCTGTATGTCAATGTCATTCATTATGTACATATTGGTCTGGCTGCTGTTTACATAATGAAGAAAACTGTGTGTGTAATATTGCATACTCTCGCAAAGCATCATCATCAGATGTGTAGAAATAATTAAAGGCCTTCCTCGTTAACGCACATCATCCTTTCCCTTTTCATGTCTTCTCCTCCCCCACACACGAGGTAGGTAAAATGTGTACTTATAATTATCCAGATGCTTATAAAAGGATGAACATGGTCATGGCTTGGTCAAAGGTAATGCTGTGAAGATAATGATGTGATAAAGCAGCAAGGCTGTCTGTGCAAGAGACGGTGACATAGAAGGGCTTTCGAGGTGCCTACACAATAACAATGCGTACTTTATAGCGCAATAAAGGAGAGACTTCAATTGAGGAATTCATTAAAATGACGGCGCATCTTTTATGTATCATAGAAGATAATAACGCAAGTTATTTCATTTCTTACGCACAAATGGCCAATATCATTACAATCATCCAACGTGCTGATACTGAAACAACATTTAGACACCAACGCATTTTTGCTCCGCTCAATGTTGTCTACGAGGAAAGTTATCTCGCATAAAAATCCTACACAAAGTGACACATTCTTATTCACAACACGACGATCGGCTGCGGCAAGAATGTTTTCATCGCACTTTTTTCCTTGTCCAATGTAAAAGCTTCATAAAGTGTCTGTTTACATTCATTCGAAGCTGTGATGATACAAAACAAGGTTTTCACTGACACCATAATCGGTCTGTGCCATAAGAACCACATTTTGCTCCAACCCCCAATTTCTCTGAGTATCATTTGACAGAGTACAGAGTGAGTGAGCTACAACGTTCCAGCAAGAAATAACAAAGTAACACAGACGGATGAATGCATTTTTCTTGTTTATTTTGAATTCATCTCTGGTCTGGTCAAATAAGATAAATGTGTAACTGAATAGGCTGGCATGCGAACATCGGAGACGAAGACGAAAGCCAGTACGTTTTTCACCAGCTTCTGTTATTCTATTATATAAAATCAATACGCAGAGGAGCCAAGATATCAGTGTATCCGCGGCAGTCGTTACTTTCTCTATGCATTTTTGACTGACAAGCTACATCGCTCGCTTCCTGAATGCATCCATGAATTTACAATTTACGATTATGAGTTGCGACTCGACTGCGACAAAAAACATCAAGACAAGTAATGCATTAGCTACGTATTTTATCTACAATTTCTAATATATTTATCTCCAGCATAGCTAGATTTTTGTTGCATGTTGGCTTTTGAAGCTGTGTAAGTTCGGATAAGGAACAGTTGGATCTTGGTGTGGTCGGCTCTTGAAAGAAATAAGGCAAGGGTTGGCAAGAACAGACACAGAGTAATAGACTGTGAACAGATGAACGATTTCTTACTTCATCACCATCACCAAAACAAAATTGGTTCTTAGCTAGTGGAGTTCCAAAACCGTAGATTCATTGAAGGGACACCTTTACGTTTTGGCCAACCGCAATACAAATCCAATTCACATAATATTCATCGAATCATGTATCTCCTACCCCACATACATATACACAATGCATATGTACCTATATAAAAAAGACAGAAAAACTTGGCCACACAATGGGGTATTGGATCGGAGGAACAAAGACCAGTTTGAAATATAATACTCAAGAAGGAGAAAGGGAAGGTTTACAATCATTATTTTGTCCTAACTACTAACATTTTTATTAACAGTAGGCTAGGTTTGTTGTGGTATCACACATACAAGCTGGCACGCGTGGGTGGGTGCGTTAATAACAATTGGAAAGATCACGAGATAAGTGACGAACGAAATTACCAGACAATAGGAAAATTGATGACAAAGACGAAGGCGAGAAGTAAAAGATAACAGATGTCGATTGCTTCGGTCAGAGTAAAATGTCGTGTCGCCTGTGCACAGATAAGAACTTAAACTTGAAAAAACGAACAATGCTGCTGCCTAAAGAAAAGATTAATAGAGCCTGTCTTTGCATAAACTTGCAGCATCACAACATTAACACAACTCAATTTCAGTAATGTTCATTTTATCTATACTCCAAGCTCATTTTGAGTGTAATAAAAAATTAAATGTCTTCAAATTTCAAATTAATCCGCTTCGTCCAGAAAATCTGTGTTTTTCAGAAAAGTTATTATTTCAGTGAAAAGAGAGATTATACTCCAAGCTCATTTTGAGTGTAATAAAAAATTAAATGTCTTCAAATTTCAAATTAATCCGCTTCGTCCAGAAAATCTGTGTTTTTCAGAAAAGTTATTATTTCAGTAAAAAGAGAGTTAAAGAAAGAAAAGTGCATGGCTGGCATAAAAGAAAACCGAACATTTAACTGCTTTTCCACCCACAATCAATTTCTTTACACATTTTATACTCATTTTATATTTTTACTGGTCATTCATAAAATTCTTCAAATTATTGTATATTTCGCCTATATTGATTAATATCACTGCTCTATGTACATGGAAGAGCTTTTGATCCGTTTAATAATAGCAAACCGAGTTTGTCCATTTTTGCGAGTGAATTGTTTAATGTTGTAAAAAATGTGTTGCAAATGTGACCGTATAAATTAGTAATTTCTGTCAAACTTTTATTATTATGCAACTACATTGTACGTACACCCTCTAAAATGTTTCAAGAATAAACAGTCTGGCACCAAAGAGAAAAGGCAAAAACAAGAGAGAAACTTCCAAATGGCATTCTTCAATTCATGATCATCGTGGTGTAAAAAAAGTTTCGACAGAACAAAAACACTATCCTTTTCACTCGTTTGATTTTCATTTGGTAAGTCAAGCAACCCAGAAAAACTCGACTTAATTTAAGTCGATATTGCAGAATGCACGTGCCTAGATTACACAAAATAATTTTCCTTTCCCTTTTTTCCATTCAATGTCGCCATCAATACTCTTGTGCTACACGAGGACATTTTTCTCAACTCTGCTGCACAATTTCATACTCGATATAATAAATAGGTGGGTATAACAGCAGCAAGCCATGCAAACGTAAGCACATCCATGATCATAATTCCAGGCTCATGCTCATGACTCCTGGAGTTGGAGTAACTCGAGCAAACCTGCATGTTCCTTTCGCTTGTCCTCTTTGTTGTAGTTTACTACAATAAAAAGTATGGAGATCGTGAATGCATTTGAAAAGCAATAATAAAGCAGCAGCAGCACCCACAGAATGTTTTTCTTCAGTTTTGGTCGGGGTGGCTTCTACCGTTACTAGACTTGATATTTTCAGTATGTAGACATTGTAATAATCCTTCCTTTCATTCATTATTATTATGTAACATCAAAGCTGCCTTTCTCTGTTCTGTTCATGTTCTATGAAGTGGTATGATAACGGAGCAGACAGATTATGCCATCATAGAAAAGTGTACTTTTTTCTCTCGTGCCGGTGTGGCATTGCTTGCATCGCATTATCATTATTGCTACATTGCAGACTCCATGAAGTAGACATTATCGGAAAAATAATAGTAAAAGTCCATTTTTGTCTATTATGCTGCAGTGCATATTACTTAATATTATTGTTATTATTATTCCCTGCATGGAAATGGTAATTTCTCTGCAAAAGCAGCACGCGTTTGGACCAAGTTGTTTCATTGGATTCAGAGTTTTAGCATAACAAACTTTGAGTGGCTTTTCATTTTGTAGATGTCTCGAAATATGCAACAATGAATGTCAGTTTGCCGTATCTCCGTATGTGGCTGTCTTATGAGAAATAATAGGAAGGCTGGCAAAATGCTTAAATGACAATAAAAGTTTATATGCTCAATAATAATAAACATTCAGATCGGTTGAAAAGAACAGAAAAATATGGTTAGTTAGAGAGAGAGAGAAAGAGAGAGAGAGAGTCACTGTTGCACCCTTCCATCAAACCACCCACATCATCGTTTTTCCTTTCCTTTTGCTTTCATTTTTCTTTTACTAGGTAGGACCGAACGTTTGCCTACCATGAACAGTTTTTCTCAAATTTCAACGATAATAATGAATGGGAATAAACTGCCGAAATTGAAGCGCAAGAGTTGATATCCTCGGGCATTGTTTACGTACGAGCTACTAATGAACACATTCACTTCCGTTGTTAGTTGTAATATACAGTTACATTCTGTTCCAATCTTGCTTCCTTTCCATTCAAGAAATATTGTTATCTTTTCTTCTGCCTCTTTTACACTGCCATTGAATCATCAACAAACAAATAATGAGCGGAAACTTTCTGTCATTTTTCCACCCGACGGACGCAGTACTGATGAGACATCATAAAATAAACTATTCAGTAACTAAAACAGGAAAGTATGCATCTGTCATCATTCTAAATCAACTACAGCAGCTTTATTATCTCTTTGAAGTTGTATTGTACAACTAAACGTGTAGAAGCAAAAATGTCTTTTTCATTTCATGCAGTATTCAAAATACACAGGCACGCTACGCTACTGCAACTTAAGAGGAAGTTGAGTTATGTATTTTCTCTCGAGTATCAAAGACATTTTTCATTGACTGCAACTGCAGTGTAAGGTTAATAAAATGTAATTAAAAACTAAATGCTCCTTGTTGAACCTCAAATTCCTTCCGAGTAACAATGAATACTTTAGATTTACAATTCGATTGCTGATTTCAAGTTAAGATGTCGATTGTTTTTTTTACTATTATTTATACCATAACCATACATATTTCGTTCATGCGCTAGAGACTCGAGTAAAGTTTTCTTTTTGGCTGAACAAGCTGAAAAAGAGTAAAAGTACACAACACTTCGACACATTGTAGAATATTTTTTGTAAATCACCAGTTTGAATAAGCTGCTGTCCTCAACCCTGTCAGATATAATACCCAGAGATGTCTGGTCTTTGCATGACTTTAGACAGTTGAAATAAAGAAAAAGTTGAACTTGTGAGTTTGGAAACGGATAAAAGATGAACTTTTCGGTAAACTTTGATTATTAACTTCTTTTGGAATAAGAATAGTAAGAATACAAACCAAAAAGAAGAGAACAAGCAAGTTTCTTTTTCTACAAAAAAAACAAGGATAAAAGTCTTTCTATCAGACATTTCTCGGAGCAGTGTGTGTGCACACATTATTTTTTCATGCTTCTCCCTAGAAGAGCGATGGGTCTCTTCTCAAAGCCTTGTCATACACTTAGGAATAAAAATATGAAATCGTCTTGGAAAGAAGGGATGATGACGTGAAATGTGAAGGTTTTCACGAAAATGAAAATAGAGTTTAAGAGCTTTGCATTTTCTGTCCCGATGTGACCAGATTAGTCCGTCGGCAGGAACATTACATTTTTTACAACTTGTTTGATACCCGTACCTCGTAATAGCGTACCTTCCTGGGGTATGCGAGTGTGTCTATATTAAGTAAAGGAGCATTAACTACAACTATTTCACTTTTATGCATTTTTTCATCCCTTTTTTGGCTTTACGTTTCCTTCACATCTCCTAAAATTTCTCTTTTTAGTCAGAGAAAAAGGAAAACACCAGCCCAAAACGAAGGAAATGCAGAATTTCGTAACTCGTTTATGTAGCATAAGAAAAGAGAACTTCTTTTAACGTCTGTTATGCTCTGTGTGATGTGACATCATCTTTGTGCGTTCCTACGTCTCCCCTCTCGCCCTCCTTCATCTGTTTTCTTGGTCTTCACACGAACGAGTAACATCCAGTAGGCAGAAGGCCGGGTATTTGGCACTTTTCTAACTCAAAAACGTCAAAAGACGGAACAAGTGAGTCGAATTGAGTTCGAAGAGTGAGACGACTCTTCCATTCTGCATGCTCTTTTTAGACAGTTTGTCTACTAGAAATGTACTATTTGTAATACACTACACATTTTGCAGAACAAGCATATTTCTTCTCAGTTGTTACTACAGGAAGAATTTGAATGAATTTATGTATGAATTTTGATACACACTTCCGCCCCTGGTTTTGGCACAATGTTGGCACACGTTTGTATTTCCACACTGACTTTTTCTGGCTGTGAATGTGAGTTGTGAGGAAGCAGAAGTAGACAAATACATACGTATTAAGTATCATATTCTGCACGCATATGCCGCTGAAATAATTTAGTATTCATACCCGCTTTACAAATGTAAAAGTTATGTTTGAAAGTGATAAATTATTAAGTTTACAGCTTCCGGATATGTGCATTTGGGTGCTAAACTTTCCTACGCTCGGTACTCTCTAGAGTTGCTACAAGGTATAATTATTAAATCCTTTTCCTTGGATAAGTGCGTACTCTGGGGATTACGGAGAACAGTGGAGCAGTACACATTTCTTCCTATCTCTTCAATTACACAATGTTACTAGAACAAGGAAATTCTCAAGAAATGCAGTAGGCTTTGAGTAGATAGTCCATCTATTTTCTCATTCTGCTTTTAAAACGCCACGACGGTTGTGTGGGGCCATGACCTTGTTGTAATTTGATAATCGCATTAAACTTTTGTATCTACTTATCTAAAATAAGATCTTTTGCGACTCAACATTGCTGAGAAATTTCTTGATTTCCTGGTCCCTCAATTACAAGCTTAATCCAGAATTCAGTATTCAGCTAAACTTCAGGATTCGTTTTCCTTTTGAGTGAGACTCAAATCGGCCATAAATCCGCGAAAGTAAAAGGATGAAGAAAGGGATATTCGTTTGCAAACTTACTAACGTATCTTGCGTGACAGATTGAACACGAGAAGTCCCCAAACTTCAATTCTCTACTATGTCTGACGATTTCAGAAGTTATTTGATTGACAAGGGAAATAAAACTTTTCTCTTTTCTGTTATGAAAGTCGACTTTGGTGTTAGTACCGCATTGGACATTGTACTTGTTCAACAAAATTGACTATATAATATAACTGTAGAATGTTAGATAGTCCTTGGCGATGGATCAAAATCACGGTCAACCATTCGACAGATCACAAAAGAGAAGGTTATATATGGAATCTGGTTAATAATAGATGAATGCTACACTTTCAGAGTTATTCTGGAATTTACACTCTTACAAGCTCATTCGTGCAACCTTTCATTAGAGATACAAAAAGGAAAACAGGCTTACCGAAAAAGTCCTCCCAAGAGATTGACCCGTCGGAGTCACAGTCCCCGGTCCCGGATTTATCCATTTGGGTAAAGGGCAATTAGCCTTCAAAAACTTGAGAGTGTAGCAAGTTAGAGTCAGAGATTAGTCGTTGCTCTTTCCCCTCCAAGAAGTCCTTTCCCGTTACTTTGCTTCGACGGACGTTCATTCACTCCACATTTATTATTGCAGTTTGGTAGAACTACATAAGACTACCAACCACTACAATTACCCACTGCTGCTGATGTCTTTCACTGAAATATCGTTTTGCTTCTCATGAGAAAAAGTTTAGTTCACCACCACTGTAGAGTGTGTCCACCCTCTTATTTTTGTTGTCGTCTTTCTTTGCTGTTGATCTTTCATCTTTGTCAGTTTCAGTGTCAGCAAAATAACGCGGAGTTCTAGGGAAAACAAGGTATAACTTGTATTGTGGTTGCACAGGGAAGTTCACAGCTAAAATAACACCGTTTCATGTTTCAGAGTCATCGTTCACTCACAATGTTCATCAATCTTACCGCAGGGTCAACTTTACAGATTACGAATTTTGCACTAGATACATGCCACCCCAAGGTAGAGAATAAGTTATAATCATCGACAGGTTTAAACACACAAGTCTATTCTAAAGTGTCGACTAATAGTCTTGTTTACTTCAATACATTCTGATGATATGATTACCTATTGCATAACATTAATATGATTCATGTGCAGTGCAAAATTTTATGGTAATCAAATGATCAAAATCAACACGACATGTAATCGCTGCTTTGTAAGGAATGTTTCATTATTCAGCATTTAAAGATATCTATTAAATTTCTCATCTGCATGACTGACATGCCTTCGTCGATGCACTTTAAATGAAAAATTGAATAGGAAGTGTAAAAACCGCAGCATAGACAAGATGAAAATATGCTGTTGAAAAATTGATACTGCTGCTTTGCAATTTGACGGGTTACTGCGATCTTTGTTTAAATACAGATCTCTAGGCAAACTGAAAAGTACAAACTCAACACGTTTCCATTCATCCAGTTTCTCTCTCTCACACGCAACTCTCGGTGATGATAACGATGATGATGATGATGCGTTCACTTACTTCGTATGTTTTTGTGCGTCGTCAGTCACCAAAAACGGTTGCGATGACTGGCACATCTGCAACATTATTCACTGCTTGATGATGTTCGCACAGTCACAGAAACGCAGCACTGCTGAGTTGACTTGAGTCTCAAATGTTTGTTGGCAGTTCTCTCCCTAAGCACCAATCATTTGTGTACTAACTACTGTCAGTTATGCAAAGCTACAAATTGTAATATTTTATTCACCAAATTACATTAAACGGTCCGTCGTGGTCCTCACAGAGAAAATTGTTAATTTTGACTTATCCAAAATGGAAGATACTCTGAGAAAAACAAGTACAATACACAGTAATAACAATAATGAATGCAGCGCTAATATAGGCTAACCACTGTATTTGGTCATGTTGGGAGGGACCCTCTTGCTTTTTTATAGTTGAAAACTTTGTCTTCTCCACTTCAAACTCCTTTTTCTATTTCGTCTTCAGATTTCATTTCGCAATCTAATACAAGGCTTTCCATTTTTCTTTGTGACTTTGGCAGCTCACATTAATATGCTGACTGCTCACTATACAGTTAGTCTGCAGGGGAATTCATCAAGCAATGCACTCTCAACCCAACACCAAAATGTTTGCCCTGTGTGGCTTCTTCAAACTCTGTTTTCAAAGTTTCGTTTCTCTAAGAGCAGTCTTGACTCTATCGATGCATGTAAAAATCAGGCTTTAGGTTTAGTAAAATACACTTGGTGGGGAAGACACTTTCGAGCTTCGTTTTTTGTTCTTAGTTGCAGGATGTTTTCACTGTGATCCTGAATCATGGCATGATCCTGCAGTCTACAAAAACAAAGTGATTATGAAACGATTGGCACTCTTGGGTGTGAAAAATATTAAACAGCACTGGGAACTGCATCTGAGCAAACCGTCTAGTGGTTTTTTGAATCAGTCCAAGACTCCAAAAACACAGTCTTTCACGTCTCTAACAACTAACAATCATGAACGTCATTGTTTTTGAAGATGTGTTATAAACGAGGAAACTTTTAAAATTAACCCTTTCTTTGAGTAGAGTATGTTGGTAATGAGTTAGAAAGTTAGATCATCCAAGGTAGATCCAATTTCCAGTAAGAAGGGACTAACGCCCACTTCCAAGTCTTGTATTGAGCTTGTATTAAATCCTTTCTAACTCATGCCGGCTTGTCATATCGGTTTACACTAATTTGCATAATAACGCAAGTGTGCATTTTTCATTCTAAGCTGTAATTTAAAGCGTCTTATTACTCATTTCATTAAAACATTATAAGGCGCCGTTCGACGGTCATTCATTGAAGATTAATACACTTATTGCAACTTGCAACGTTTCATGTGCAATCAGTAACGTAACAATTTATGTCTGTCATTATGGAAGTGTTTGGAATTAATTGCGTATGCAAAATAAACTCCCATTTGTTAATCCGGTCAGATTATTTGTAAGCTGATAAACCATGAACGTTGCCTTCTGGTAGCCATATAAAAATGGAAATAGAATGCAGAAAGAAAGATGACATCATAGAATGGCCACACACATTTTCATCATCCTTTAACTTCAATGTTGATTCTTGATCCAGTTATGTCGCCTGTCCATCAGTTCATGGCTGATAATCAGATTACATTTTCTCAGCATCTTATCCTAAAACAAATTCAAATAAAGCTGACATAAAAATACGACTCTTCCTTGGTTTTCGTCGTAAGATTTGATTTGGGGGAATAGGAAAGTCGAATTAGCTCAGAGTACAGAAAGCTCATACGAAATGGTTATTACATAGAGAAGCTATTCTGTTCTTCAAGTTACAAATTTTATTTTATACTGGTTGAAAGAACTCGGCAATTTGAAAATATGGATCTAATTTGAGACTGAGACCTACAGTTTTTCAGGTACCCTCACATTACAATAATGTTATTATTGCATTATGTTTGGGTGTTCGCAATTATAAAACATAAATTACACAAAAGACAGTCTGTTATGACAAAGATTGCAAAGCAGCCTTGTTTTACCTTGAGGAAAGATACAAAATGAATGTAACATTTGTTAAATTATGTACCACGAATGCTCTTCGTGTGTGGTTAGTTTCAATGCTGAGCCTAAAGTTATGTCCAATCTAATTTTTACGTCATCGTCAATAACTTGTTTTCTAAATGGACACACAATCAATTGGATAAAATTGAATAGACAGACCATTTTTCAAGATACCTTCGAAAAGAATAAAATGAAATCATAATGCACACTGCTTATCCCAAATCTTGCCAAGTAGTGGTAGTACGTAATATTAATTATTATAAATAAGTTTAAAATATTTTGTATTCTACATGCATTTTAACGGTATCATTCATTTCAGTTAAATGGTAGTAATGACACTTTAAGAGTAATGAGATGGAAAAATTAACCATAAACGAACGTTGTAAAATTACTAAATTATCATAACTGGCTATTAATTCCTTTTATGATTCCAATGCCGGTTGTGGTCTGTGAAGTATTTCGCTGCTTGTCAAACATTCTAAACCGATGCTGCAGCAATTATTGATATCTTTAATTAAAAATGCGATAGCATGTCCAAGTAGATACATTTTGTTTAACAAAACGGCCAAAAACGCGACATATCGTCATGATAAATATCAAAATAATCTTGTAAGTGATGACTTCTTAGACATGAGTGAGCGGTCAAGTTTGAAGATCATCAAGGCTATCAAGTCAAGTATGAACTGCAAACGTGTCGTCAGTTAGCATTCAATAGCTTCTGCACAATGGGATATCAATCTATCACGTTACAACAACAACTACAGCAACTCCACAACTAAATTCCTCGTTTTTGTTCTGTACCTCAGGACCCGACCCGATTATGCTCAAGTTGCTTATAGTACCCACAGATACTAAACTATGTTAAATAGGTATTTACTTGTTTTTGCTGACAACAACAAAAATGTTTAGTGATCCTGGCGTACCAACAATTAGAAGCGGCTTTACATTCAATAAAATTATTTTGTGCTACGCTTATTTTATATGCATAAAATAAAAAATGCTTTACAACTATATAATAATACTTAATAACTAATAGCTAGGTTTGATCTAAAAAATAGCATGGCTGAACTGAATTGACTACTAATACAGTTTATTCGTCGAATAAATATACCTAAGTTGCTTATAGTACCCACAGATACTAAACTATGTTAAATAGGTATTTACTTGTTTTTGTTGACAACAACGAAAATGTTTAGTGATCCTGGCGTACCAACAATTAGAAGCGGCTTTACATTCAATAACGAAATAATTTTGTGCTACGCTTATTTTATATGCATAAAATACCAAGTGTCTTACAACAATAATTACTAATAACTAGGTTTGATCTATAAAAAATAGCATGGCTGAACTGAATTGACTACTAATACAGTTTATTCGTCGAATAAATATACCTTATGCCATTAACTAAAATAAAGTTAAGCATTTAAAAAGTGTGAGTAAAGGAAACCTAGATATGTAAATATATTGTTGTAAAATTACGTTATACGTTTATTCCATTACGACAAAAGATTTCCCGGAAAAACTACCTTGAAAATAAAAATGCTGAAAAGCTCTTCAACAACAATTGAAAACAAACAAAAGGCAATAATATTTAACTGAAGAAATGACAAGCAGATATTAATTTTGATTTAGTGCCGAAAAATTTACTTGAGACCATTGTGTGGCTAGTAAGTAATGTCCCAGTCTCCAGAGCTTGGATAAATAACGTGCAGCATACTCGATATGTCAATAATTTTAACCTTAGCTATCCTTTAGCATTCGACATTTATTCCCTGCTTTAATTACTCAACCAAGATGAAAATGCTTTTGTAACTTGTTTTGTTGCAAATTTAACCAACTGATGCTTTTTCATACCTATAGAAGCAGACAATTTAGGCTTTTAGTTCCAAATTGCAGCAATAAAGCAAAAAATAGCCTATTCTTTTAATCTCTCCAGTGTCTTGTCGCTCACGTATAAAAATCATTAATTTTGAGACATACCACGTTTGTGTCATCAAGTGTAAGTAAAGGCTTTGCAAACCCAAACGTGCTAACCTTCCTAACTACTTGCAAGTTCAAAACAACAAAATTCTTCTGAAAATCCTTCACAAAGGTAGCAATTTTGCTGGTAGAGGATTTTAAAGTGTCGTGTAAGAAAATCATCTTTAAGGATGAGGATTTAACAACTGAAATAAAAAAACTTACCGCTTGTCAGCTTTGAATTGTGTTCCCTTCCATTACTTCCATTATTCCGATTTAATGCTAAAGCATACAACAACTCTGGTTTACTCCGGGTTTAAGAGAAAATGTAAGAAGGATCAATAAATAGTCACAAAAAAGTTTTACTCTAAATCTGCTAGACAAACGAAAAACATTTTTAGTTTGCGACTTTTCGGCAAAACCTGATACAGAGAGGCACAAAACATTTTACTGCTTCCGTGAACCGTTTTTCAATGGAACTGTCAAAGACGCTCCACGTTTTCCGCTGTATTTGCATGCAATGCAATGCCAATAAATAACCAGTCTGTGTTAAATTTGATGGCGGATTACAGTGGCACAATCCAAAGTTCACTTAATGTGTTTCCTAATTGCTGTGTGATTCTTCTTAATTTTTAGTTGAAATAACTATGCACACATGTATTTTACTATGACCAAAGTTGCACAAAGTTGCACATAAAATGCTACGGTTCCACATTAATGTCAGTGATTACAAAATTAATATTTACACAAGCACAAAAATGTTCTTTGACACTTGCAAAATTTAGTATTTTCCGTATTTTTGTAGTTTGTTAAAAGCATAACTGCATTTTACAGAGAATGACAATTTGTGAATGCTCACTCATAACTTTGAGATCCTTCTTCAAGACGATTCACTGTCACAGTGTCACATTTCATAACCCAACTTCATCTGCTTACAACTCCAGGGGACATCCTTGCAACAAGGTTTCGGTGGAGGTCATGCTCACACTTCCTTTCAATTCCTGTATCGCAAACATGAGAATGTAAACGCAAACCGGTCTAAAAGTAAGACCGCTCCAATTTGTTTCAGAAACAAAATATGCGAGGCATTTGTCTGTACAAGGTTATTTAAAGGGAGAGAAATGTTAACACTGCTTAATGCTCAAAACATTCTTTAACTTAACTCGTCTAGTTGAGTCGTTTCCGAATTCTAACTGATTGGATGAAATGTACGATGAGAAGCACGTACGAATGTATGTGTATACTTTTTACTCTCGTTGTTGTTCTCTGGAGAGACCAGGGGTTGAAGTAATGAAAGCCGCATACAACACGCGCCTGCCATCACACTCTTCTCTGCAAATGTGACCACGAAGACGGATCACCACCGACTGAAAG
>VYYJ01001385.1:0-31604 GCA_021029165.1 Cyphoderus albinus | reverse complement strand
TATTTACATCTAAATGTAACAAAATGAAAAAGGAGCTCAAGCTCCTGAAACCCATTGTCAGGTGTTAGCATAAATATTAAATTGTAATTGTACAATAGCTTATCCATTACAGTAGCTAACTTGACACCAAAGAAATCATTATCTGTTTCAAGACAATCATAGAAAACCTCCTGCTCCCTCATTTCAAAGCTTGGGCAGCAAGTAGGACAACTAAAAGAACGGTTCATTTTACAATTAATGTAAGAACTGTTAGACATTGAAAGAGAACACTTATGTCGATGAAAAAACTTAAAACAGTAGGAGCACTGTAGAAAACCATACTCTGGTAGATGACGTATCTTCTCGGCGAAGATGACAGTATATTCCTTCTCACCAACCAAAAACTTCCACTCATCAGGCATGGCTTCCTCACCACACAGGCTGCAATCTGGTCCCAATTTGTCCTCATCTTCAATCCCACACGGTGGTTCCCAGATAAACCAATTTGACTCAGGTTGTGTCCACTCCGTGGGTTTAACAAAGTCATCAATGTCCATGATGCATGACGTTGGCACTTCAGTAGCAGCAAGGTTCCATTCATTAGCATGCTTGATAACGTCAAGTATGGAAATGGATTTTTGGTGAGACATCCTTCTATCTGCATAAAGGTTTTTCAGCCAACAAGCAGGGAGAGGGACACCCAACCAGATCAAACCGCCTCAAACTGACTTAGCACCAACTTACAGGACAGAATAGTAGTTTCAAGAAACACTGAATAAAATTCGATGACGAATTCAAAACTAACAATAAAATTGATGATCAGTTTCACCACACAAAACACTATATGGCAATGTATTTTTGATGTTATAAAATCAGTTCAATCACTTTCAAAATATCAAAAAACAATAAATGACTGAGAAACAAAAAGAAAAACACGACCGTCTCCTTCTAAGCTTCTGTAATCTGGTGAAGTTAGTCAGTGTTGCTTTGGAATAACTTTTTACTTTCTTTTTTGCTTCGGGTGAGTAAAACTGACTAAAATGAAGTCAATGTCGCTTGTCTTTGCGAGAAATATACGAGATAGTATTACATTACATTGCTACTGCTCCCCCGAGCTCCATTTTTTCTGGTTGCTCCCAAAAATGAGAAACTTTGGCAATTTCACGTAGAGAGCATGGCCTCAGGAAAATTACGTTTTCACCAAAAAGAAAACATTGTACATACGTATCTTCTGCTGAATTCCACATTCTGCTCTCAGTGTTGCAGATAATGCTATGTTAACCTTAGAAAATGATCGATTGTCGATGTAATGTTATGCATTCCACAATATGGAAGTTTTATCCTCTGCTCTCCATCAAAAATATCGTAGACGTGACGTGAATTGTATTTTTAATACTCCAAGAGATAGATAATATTAAATTGTCATTTATATCACGTGGCCAATTTTACTTTAAAATTTTACTTTTACAAACTCTCAATCTGACTATGTATTAAAGATAATATAAACATGTTTATTATAATTATGAAGCAAGTCATAAATCATAATGATGATGATGATGTTAGAAACTTTTGGAACATTTTCAAATATTTTTTTGTTTGAAAACAATTTATCATAAATAACAGGGAATCACGGTGGAGGTGGAATCTGAAACTGGGAATCTTGTCGTGGCAAGAATCATCAGCGGCGGAATGATTGACAGACTGGTAAGTTGAAAGCGAAAAGTTAATGAGAGAAAGTTGCATACAATTCCAAAAGTTGACGTTGTGGTTTATTCATAAATTTACTCTAGGGTCTGCTGAAAATCGGAGATGTCATTCTGGAGGTAAACAGTGTTCCAGTTACGTCCCCGGAACAACTTCAAACGGAAGTTGCGAAAGCTCGGGGCGACGGCCTGCAGCTGAAAGTTGGGTCTCCGCTTGTAGACAAACCGGCAATGACTGGGAGACAGGTACAAGATGATGAAAGCGATTCCCCAACTCCCACAAATTCTCCTTTCCCTAATACATTACAGTTACAGAACAAAAACAAAAAAGATAGTCAGAAAGCAGGGAAGTTCACAGCTCAAAAGTTTGATGGGCAAAAAATCCTCGTAAGTTTATATACATAAGGGTCCCTATTTTTCTCACAATTTTCGGGGCAATCTGAGCACCAAAGTTTATTTTCCTCCACATTTTAAGTTTTGCAGCAAGCAACTTCAGCAATATTCAACTTTCATTTTGATTTTCCTCGGCCGGAAGCAACTTTTACAGCCACACTTTCAACTCAATTTTTTTTTGCACACAATCACATAAAATATTGTATATAGACTTTTGTTACCCACTGTACATCACATCACGTCAAATTTTACAAACTCACATATATTTTTAATGAAACACAATTTAAATTTCGAATTTCTAACATTTTGTTAAAACTATTTAATCAGTGTTTCATGAGAGCTCTGTTCACCTACGACCCGAAATTGGACACGTTGTCACCCTGTAAAGAACTCGGCCTTAGTTTCAAAACCGGGGACATTCTTCAGATTGTCGACCAGTCCGATCCAAATTGGTGGCAGGCAAAAAAGGTAACGTTACTTAATTTGCATATTGTACAACCATCTACATATGTACATACAACCTAAATAACACTGCGGCAAAAATGTACGTAAATAAATAACAGTTGTTGATGTATTAAATTTACAACTTTGCCAGGTTGGAGAAAATATCGTTGGCTTAATCCCTTCGCGCGAGCTGGAAGAGCGGAGAGCAGCGTTTGTTCGTCCGGAAGCTGACCTTGTCCATTCCATTGGTATAACAAAATAAAAAAAAGTTTTCCCATAAAAAACTTTGTTCTGGTGGCTTGGAGATTATTAGGTGTTATGTATGAGGAACTCTGTTAAACTCGTGTTTCTAAAAACTGTGACCAGGTATCTGCGGAACGAGAATCGCCCGAAAGAAAAAGAAATGTGTTTACACTGCGAAACAAAACTCCGAATTCGACCGCGCCGAGCTTATTCTTTACGAAGAGGTTACGAGAATGCCGCCTTTCAGAAGGAAAACCTTGGTGATTGTGGGAACCAGCATGATCGCCAGGAGAACGCTGAAAAACCGACTAATCAACTCTGATCCCAACAGATTTGGCACCGTCCTTCCAAGTAAGTTTTTTTTATCAAGCTTAAAAGTTTTTTATTAAGTTACGTTAACGTAACCAAACACATTTTTATTTTGCAGTGACAACCAGACCTCCACGAGAGGGCGAAGAGCAAATGAACACGTACACGTTTGTTGGCCGCGAGGACTTTGAAGAGGGAATCCGGAAAAATAGATTTTTAGAATTTGGCGAGAAGGATGGAAACCTTTATGGAACTTCGGTGGAGTCCGTGAGGGAAGTGATAAGGTAGTTGAATAACATAACCAAATTAGCAGACTAATTATAATACATACGACAGTTTCTTAAATATTTAATAAATATTAATATTTTATAATTCCAGACAGGGGAAGATGTGCATCATGGACTGTAACCCCACGGTTCTGAAGATTCTCCATAACTCACCCGAATTCATGCCATACGTCGTCTTTTTACAAGCGCCTGGAGCGGGTGATGTCCAGCAGCAAGATGCGTTCGAGCGGCAGCACGGCTACTCCTCTCGAACTCTCGCTGTGAGTATTTACATATTTAGTTTCACATTGCCCCGTTTTTAAAGCAATTTTTAATCCTGTTTTATGGAATCCACTGTGTTACAGTTCGAAAGAGCCAGTTCCATTCGACATAGTTCCAGACGAGCGAGAACGCTCGAATCAATTGCTTCACTTTACGAGGTGAGTAAAATTTTTGTTGAAAATTGATTTTTTTGGAAACTTTTGACATTGTTAATTTTTGTGTTCAGGAGGACGATATCCGTCACAGTTTGGAGGAAAGCCATAGACTGCGTCAGCTCTACAGTCCATATTTTGATTTGATTGTGGTGAACGAGGACTTCGACTCTACGTTCAGGAAGGTGGCTCAAGCACTCGACAACCTCAGCACTGATCACCAATGGGTTCCAGTTACTTGGGTGTACCAATGATAAAAACCTTCAGATAATGATAATGCTATTTAATCAATCAAACAAGTGCAATGGCCAAAGGAAATTTATTTTCAAGAAGATTTTTGACTCTAGAGTTGATAGTTTAATTTTAATTGATATCCTCATTTAATTAAAATTTCTTTATATTGAAATTAGGTATTTTTTGAATTTTAATCTTTTAACAATTCCATGACCTTTTAAAAAACTAAAAATCTTTCATGTTTTTCAATTTAAAAATCAATTAAAATGCTCACTCAGCCAATCAAATTTCAGATGGAAATCATTCTATAATTGAGAAATTAATGAAGGTTTAAAATGTAATTTTATTAGAGATAAATCTAATGATTAAATCTTAATCACAACTTTCAAATTACATACATAAATACAATGAAATCCGTGCTGCCGACAAACAAAACCGAAAAATTAGATTTTAGTCTAAAAAGCCACAATTTCTTAATTGTTGAGAGGCGAAAGTTGAAAAGTTTCAATTACAAGTGTTTCAAAGCTTCTACAATCTTGAGTTAAAATAGTAACGTAGTTTTCTTCAATTTATGTGTTCATTCAAAGCAGATTATTCTACTTAATTTTTAATTATACATAATTACGAACTTTCCAGTTTTTGTGTTATATTAAATATAATTATAATTACATATGCTAATTAATCGACACCGGGCAACCATAATTATTGATAACTACGTAATTGTAATTAAGAAACGTTTTTATGTAAGTACTGAAAATATTTTTGATATTCCTGCGCCCTCTAAATATGTAACTAGCAAAAAACAAGCGCTCTCTAAAAGCCAGTCCCCATTTTACTTTCACTTAAAATACTTTCTTAAATGAACTATTCAATTTTTGTTTTGTTTATTGTGAGATCAAATATTTTACATTCCAGTATTTCCAAGCAACGCTCGCTCCTTTAAATTTCTTCTTTCCTTTGTTAAATTAATTAAGTTAGTTAAAGAATTGAAACCGGAGAAAAATAAATCTTTGATAAAATATTTCATTGATTGTTCCAGTGATCTAAAGGTAAAAAAAATAAATTCTAAAGTAAATAGGTTTTAAATTTAATGAAAAAAAAATGCTGACTAGAACAATACACCGACCTGTAAATATATTTAATGTATGTAATTAACAAGGAATAATTAGCCATTGTAATTGTTATAAATTTTCACTCTAAATTTTAAACTGAGAGCAGAAAATTATTAATTAATTATTTATAAACTTACTATCTATTGAGAATTCTAACTATTTTAAACAATGTAAATAAATTTGCAGTGTCCTTACACAAGAATAGTGTGCAGATAAGTACAAGACAAATTTTATCAACTAATTAATTAAATCAACTAATATTGGAGCTGTCATGCTGCCCACTTTGATTTTCCAAATTACAGATAGTTTTAATTTAGCATAAAAAGTCAAATATTTACATATTCACCAAAATTAATAATGCCAATTTAAATTTAGAAGAATCAGATGAACGATGATCTAACTAAAAATTAGAATAACTAATTAGGAAATTATTAGTAAACGGCTTTAAAATTTTCCTTCTGGAATATTTTGCAAATTGTTCATTTTGAAATGTATTGTTTGTTTTATAAAAATTGTTGGTCCTTATTTAATAGAGAAGTAACAAACATGATTATTAGCTATATGATACAGTTACACATATACCTTGCAAATTGAGTGATATGAACTATAACCTGTACGTAATTTGTACAGAAGTTAATTAATTACCGTTTTTGTCGATTTGATAGAATAATAGAGAATAATTATGAATGATTAAAATTAAGCGACCCAAATTGTCTTTAAATTTAGATTGTATTAATCAGGACAGTGAAATAAATAAAAATGAGAACCTTAGCAAATCGAAATCTATAAACTGTATATTTCCGTCATCAAAAGTGGCAGACTTATGTACGTAAACCTAGTTCCACATCATATATGTTTTTATGCATACATAAAACAGTATTCCGATGTACATCTGCTTCCTTTTGTAGCGACATTTCCTGTTTGACTTTCTTACAATTACTTTCAACTGGTAGGAAAAAAATCTTCTTGGTCTTATTGTACAAGAGCTATACATTTCGTTCTTTTGTGTCTGTACCTGCCTCATGTAAGTCCTTTTCTTTGTTACTTTGTGCCCTTGAACTCAGTCAAGGCTTTGGCCGTGGTCAGGAATATTGACTCATTTGCGACATTCCACAGCCCATTATTGAAAGATTGTTTCGATGCAGTTGCAGCGCAGCTGCATAGAATCTATAATATAATAGTGTAGGTTCGTATTGATTATATAAAGACGGCTCCACAATATATTAATATGTGCTACGCGTGCTTGCACAGCACATAATTTAAGTTTGTTACAGTGAAGAGGATTTGAATGGTCGGAGAATAATGAGTGTAGTGATGTGGTGAAGAAAATTTTTCCAACTAAACTTGGCTGCGCTTAATTGTGCTCTCTGGTGTTGTTTAGGTGTTGCTCATTCTTACATAATATCTCTGGTTTTACTTTTAAGAGAATTTCTAAGTTCACACAAAATTATCCATCCATAAAAATCGGTTTCACCTCATTTAAATTGCTTTATACTGACAAACATTAG
Source organism: Cyphoderus albinus (assembly GCA_021029165.1). Classification (NCBI taxonomy): domain Eukaryota; kingdom Metazoa; phylum Arthropoda; class Collembola; order Entomobryomorpha; family Paronellidae; genus Cyphoderus; species Cyphoderus albinus. The sequence goes on along the minus strand of VYYJ01001385.1, from coordinate 24,979 downwards.
GATTTCATGTTTTGAGCGCATTAATCTGATAAGTAATTTTTAATTTACTTTTGATCTTAATAGTCTCAATAAGGTAAAGCTACATATTATTCTAATTAGGTCGTTGAATCAAGCTAACCACAACAACTTCTACCCCGTAAAGGTCATCAATGTAAATTGGTAATATGATGACAACGGCGAATCCTTCAGCTCCAACTATAAAAATGTTGCTAGTTTTTATAGTTGCAGCAGTGGTGATGAAAGAGGCTAATGGAACGCGCTTCTATATAACGCCATACGGTAATGGGACGAATTAAAATTTAATAATTATGAAACATTAATTATATTTAAATTTAAATATACTTTCTACAAGCCGAAATAAATTAATTTTCAGGGGAGTGTACCGATTGCCAAGGGACAAGCTACAAATGGTGCTGGGTGGGTGAAAGCTGGCAATATTGTTCCCAGAACCCAGGACACACAACCAGAAATGAAAAATGCACAGAAGAGTGCAACTTTCATGGTTACAGTTACCTTTGGTGTAAAACGGAAACATCGTGGGACTACTGCTCATGGATAGAGGAATCCACAAATACTGAACTTTCGTCCAACCGTGAACCTTGCCACTCATACTGTGATCTGAAAAATGGTAACTACCAATGTAAAACAGGGGATGGTGAGCTTCACTTCTGTTCCCCAGTAACAGGAGTAACTTCACTGGGAACCGGATGCAGCTTTCTGTGGGACTCAAACAAAGCACCCGAGTGTGGCAGTGACAAAGCTGAACCCTCAGATTGTTGTTTCACTTTCACAAACCCCGCATCCTGCGACCCTTGCTCATCCACAAGACAAACAAAATTTTTTCCATCTGAACTGTTACAAGAGGCAGACGTGTCGAGTAAGCTCACAAAATCTTATTTCATATAAAATTCGTAACAATACTGGTTTATTTGATTCATTACCGTTCAGTTGTAGAAATGTGCATGGTTCGAAAATACAACGGTGACGTGGTCTGGATGAAACAGCAGGAAGTTTCTTATGCCCTTTTTGGTGAAATTTTGGTGACTGGACTTTATGTGGAGCGGAGAGAGCAAGATATGATAACGGGGACCTCAAACCGCACTTTCTTAGTCGACAATGAAAATACATTTGCTGAGGGCATAAAGCAAATTTTTCACTCTGGTGATGCAAATGACTGCATCAAGAAAAGTAAGTCTATGCATACCTCTAACTACGGAACATTTGAAGTTTGGACTTTGGAGATGAACAACTACACCCTAGCACAAGTCAACGTTCTCACAACTTTGGAGTCAGCCTCAAAAACCTTTCACCAAAGATTACTCAAACGCGCCATGTACTACAGTTTGACACACGGCGAAATTGCTTGGATTTTTCAGAAGCGAATCATGAAGGGTGCCCAAGACGAACTGGAATGCCCTGCTGAAGGCCATCCATATGAAGATCGACCCGCAGAAGATTTAAATCAGGTGGTGGATGGAGCCCCCGATAAGTTGGTCATCACTTCGTTGGATAGAGTTCCATTCATCACTAACGCTAATTATAAGCCATTAACCTCAGAGGAGAAATTTGCCGGTGTGCTATTTGAGTTTCCAACCAGTTATCCAATAGAATGCGATGATCCAGCTTGGACAATGAATAAACTCGAGAAGTCCTTCGCCGACATAGGACGAGGAGATTTGTGTCTCCGAATAAAATGGAGAATGGGTGGATATGACACAGCCACAGAGGTTTGGAGCATAGCAAATGTTTCATTGGGATGCATTGCTTCTCCAAATAAAGCCGAGATCAGGAATTGCCACTATCCGATTAAGTCAAGAGAAAAAATGGGTTCTGAAAATTATTTGGGAAGTATTGACTTGGAAAATATTCCAGAAATTAATACTACTTTGAGAATTCGGGATTTTTTGGAGAAAAATTATCCCGTGCAAAGCCCAATGCATGGTAAGTAAACCAGAACATTTTTGATTATCGTTAGTAATTAGAATTAGAATTTACAATTTTCGATACAAAACATTACTTTTCATTTAATTTCTTTTTTTACAGCAAAATTTGTGGACAGCCTTTATGATCCTTGCTTGGAAATTTACATGAAGGGGAAACCTGTTATAAAAATTGAGCTTCAAAAGAATTGGATTGGTACATGGCTACCATCTATCCCTCAATATCACTTGTTCAAATCTTTGGGGAAAAGCACATCCACTTTTGTTTTTATTATGCCTTGCTTCTTAGCAACGAACCACAGTTGGGTGGAAGAGCTAAGAGAAAATATCATCACACATTTGGAGGGCTTCACAGTGATCACACTTCGATGGACAAAAGCGTGGAATTTCTGGCCTTGGGAATACACAAAAGCGGTAGCCACAACGCAGGATGTTGGCAACGGATTTTCAAGAACTCTTCAAAGACTGAGAGGTGACTTTCCTGAGGTTAAATTTTGGGGAGTTGGATTCGGGCTTGGAAGCCACACATTGGGAAGGGCGGGACGCGACAGTGGTGTTTTTAACAGAATAACAGGGCTCGACCCCTCCGGGCCAGCTTTTGAGAGTAGTTACTTGGCCAACCGCCTTACACAGATGGACGCTGACTTTGTGGACGTGGTTCACTCAAGCGCGAAAATGGATACATTAAGTTGCAACAACATGGCTGACCAGAATTCAATCGAAATGTCAAATCCCTTTGGAAACTATGGAATCTCCTTAAAAAGCGGCCACTTGGACTTTTTTGTTAGTCCTTGTAATGACATGGCACTGGGAAACAATGGGAAACCGTCCAACCCATTTGGAATGGACTCCCATTTAAATTCAGTACGTTTGTTTATTCAAACGGTTTCTAAACCACGGTTAATAGAAACGGACATGGAACTGATGACACCAATGGATGGGGACCAAAATAGATGCAAGCGTGGTGGGCAGGTTGCTGAAATGGGCTTCCATGCCAATCCAGCTTTCAGGGGAAGTTTCTATGTAGAAGCGACAGTTGGAGAAACACCACTAAAATGGCCATCGAGACCTCTGTCTCAACAGACTGATTCAGAGATAGACTGCAGAGACCTGTTAAATCCACGTGTTACTTTGGTTGGAATTGGGGCAGGATTTTTCAAGAAAATCAAAGTTCATGTGCATGTGGGCGGAGGAAAATGGAAACAACTTTATGAAGTTTATGTGGACCTAGTTAACAAGGCATCAGTTATAACAATTCATGAACTACAACCGTCTTCAAATCACGAACCAGAAACTTCTAAAAATGATGCTGAAACCACGAAATGGATATTAAGTCTGTGCAGCCATGGCCTTCCTGATTCAACGGAAAGGCAAAATAGCGAACTTCTGCCTGATTTGTTTTATGGAAGACTTTCCATGGGGTAAGAGTAAATCTCCGTTGTAAAAGGCGACGTGTATTATATTGGGATGATGACCATAGTTTTTTATATTTAAACACAGAAACAAACCGGAGTCAGCCTCAATGGCCCTAGGAAAAGAAGCCCTGATTTCTCTTCCAAAAGACTCATGGAAAAATCATATTGAATTTCATCAAATGGTTCCTGCGTCCGACTTTGGCGAGGAAAATAAAAAACGGGCGACTCGGTTATTTATTAACAGGGCGCCCCAATTGGCCACGCTCTACCACAGTATTTGGACGGTAATATTATTTGGACTGACGAGGGAAGGTTGCACCTTGTGTTTCTGAACTACCCCTGCGAATTTTAATTTTAATTTTTATAGAAGTTGGAGGAATATATTCGTGATATGGCGACAAGAAGGCCTTTAAAAATTTTCACGCTCTCCCTCAAACACTCCATCCGGCGTGGTGCTAACATTAGAAACTCGGCCCCAACTGATTTAATTAAAGTAGTGATTGATTGGGCCACTGGCTGCAAATTTACATTTATCGTGGACAATAGTCCAAATAAGGCAGGAGTTTACGATTACCTTTTTGATTATTGTCCGAAAAAACTTACAGATCTTTTGGGTTTACCGTTTGATGACGAGAAAAGGCGTAGGTTTCATTGTTTTGTAAAGGTGACGCCAAACGTTTTAAATGCATTGAAGTTGATAGAATACGAGATTTATGCTGAATTGAAGAAACCAAATGATCATAACTGCTGGTATAAAGTTTTAGAATAGTGTTACAGAAACAGTTATTTCCGATTATTGATATATAGCAAGTATTGTTTGGCTACTAGGGCTATTAATTCATTTTTGTAACATTAACAAGCACAATATTAAACGTTTTAACCTGGTGTTGAATTCGTCAAACGCCAACTTTATTTTGTTTGCTGGTACGGTAAAAGTTAACTCATGTTGGATCCCCTCTATGATACAAATCTATATTCTGTTAATCAATTCATTTCTCTGTGCGATGTTGCGTTACGTTATTACTTATTAGTTTGAATGTATATAATTAAACCTACCTACTATTTGAATGTTAAAACCTGTTTCACTCACATCAGACGTGTTAAGTTGAACTACCCCTTCTAATTTTTGTGTTGACTACTCATCGTGAATATAGAAGAATGGCACATGTCGCTGGATGCAATGGGTAGGCACAAACATTGGCAAGGGCGGTTTAGAAAAAACAAGGTTCAATGTTTCCTCGTCAGTGAGATAAAAATACACAACGATTTTTGGTAACATTATTTAAATCTGGAATATGTAACATGGTTTTATAGAAGTTGGAGGAATATATTCGCAATATGGCGACAAGAAGGCCGTTAAAAGTTTTCACGCTCTCCCTCAAACACCCCTTCTCGCGTCGTGCTAACATTAGGAACTCGGCCCCAACTGATTTAATAAAAATAGTGATTGATAAGTCCAGTGGCTGCAAATTTACATTTATCGTGGACAATAGTCCAAACAAGGCAGGAGAGTACGACTACCTAGATTTTTGTCCACAAAAGCTTGAAGATTTTTTTGGGTTACCCTTTGAGGACGAGAAAATGCGTAGGCTTCATTGTTTTGTAAAGGTGACAGACAATGTTTTAAATGCATTGAAGTTGATAGAATACGAGATTTATGCTGAATTGAAGGAACCAAATGATCAAAACTGCTGGTTTAATCTTTTTGAATAGTGTTACAGAAACAGTTATTTCCGATTATTGATATAAATGGAGAAGTATGTTGGATCCCCTCCATGATACAAATCTTTATTCTGTTAATCAACTCATTTTTCTGTGCGATGTTACGTTACGTTATTAGTTTGAATGTATATAATTACACCTACCTACTATTTGAATGTTAAAACCTGTTTCACTCAGACGTGTTAAGTTGAACATAATAAATTATATTACTCAAATCCATAACCATTTAAAGCATAATCCTCATGAGTCTACAGAACCTAAGGGTCGCTCATTTTTTTATTTACAATTTTTTGGGTCAAGCTGAGCACCGAAGTTTGTTTTTTAGTTGTCTTAATCAACTCTCCTTATTTTAGGTTTTCATCCATTTTCAACTTTTATTTTCATTTCCCCTGCCGGAAGCAACTTTGACACATTTAAACCTTCAACTAAACTTTTTTGCACAGACATCACCTAATTATTTTAAAGTATTGTTGTCCACTATTTTTAACTTTGTTTCAGTACATCACGTTACATCACTCACACTTGACGCAACGGTTAAAGGAAATTTATTTTTCAAGGTGAAGTTCTCACTCTGTAGAGTTGATAGTTACTAATATTTTCCTATTATTTTGCGGTCCCCCTAGCCATTTTCGTTTTAGTTATTTTTTCATTTAAATTCAAAGTATTTTTTTTTTTCGTCAATTTTAAATGAAAAACAAAAATTAAAATGTCCAGTCAAGCCCATCAAATTTCAGATCGAGACGTTTAAATACGAAGATAATGAATAATTCAAAATGTAATTTTATTAGAAATAAATCTACCTTAATACAACTTACAATGAAATCTATGCTGCCAACAAACAAAGCCTTTTCTTTTTTCCTTAAATAAGTTTTAACAAGCAGGAGAAAAAAATTGATAAGTTCATTGATTAAAGTGATCTAAAATTCAAGGTTGGTTTAAAATCAAACGAAACTAAATGCTGACTAGAACATTACACCGACCTGCAAATATAATATTAATAATAATTTCTAATAACCATAATGATTAACTGTTACAAAAATTATTTAATTATTTTCAAAAACTGTCACTCAAAATATCAATATCACTAGGTTTACGCGTATACTCTGAAATGTTGAGAGATTTCCAGAATCCCATTGCGTCGTTGAAGGGCTCATCAACCATTCCTGGAGAATCCAGTCGAATTTTGAAATACTGGGGCACTAATTCACTTTTAGAAGTTAACTGTTCATTATTATTATTCGGAAAGGACTGAGTCCATTCGACGCCCAAAACAGGCGCTGGTTTCCCCTCCCTGGCAAAGTGCATCCAGGATTTGATCATTTCCTGGGAAAGTTTGTGATAATTATCACCCCCGCTGTACTCTGGAATGTTTTGAATATGGAAGAGAAATGTAAAGTCGTCCACATGAGTGACACCTTTGTTGGGATTATCCAAGCCGAGAGTTCTTTTGATCCAGTGGTATCCCAGAAACATGCCAATTTCCAGAAAAGCCGGCAAAATTTCGTATTGCCCCCAAAGTACGTCTCCAAAACTGAGTGGCACGGGCTGTGCAAAATAAAAGAGATACACTGGCGAATTATTTTCCACAGAGTGATGGTACAACGCGCTTTGGTGTGACCCTAGGAAATATTCGCGGTCGGAAAAGAGCCTCGTGAAGTTGGCAAGATTGGACTGTAAGCAGAACGGGGATTGACTTCCAAAATAAAATTCGCGGATTTTCTCGGAAACGCTGGAATCCTCCGTGTTGTACATCAAAATGTGTCTGAAGTGGTGGCGCCAGTCTTTCTCGAATTCTTCTAGTAACGTGGTGTCTCTTACGAGCACTAAAAAATTATGGTTAAAATAAAAAAATAATTAGTTGTGAGCAATTAGTATTTAAAATAGTTTTAGCAGTGGCTTACCACTAGCCACTGCCAATCCTTCCTCCGAATTTATTCCAACAATCCAGGGAACTCTGCTGGTGATATTTCCCGATTCCATGATTTTCACGGGGTCCTCCGTAAGAAAAGCTTCATCGTCATCGATTTCCTCGATGCTTGGTTTGAAGAGTGACAGCGGGTCATGGAGAAAATACTAGTGCAAAAATAAATTCGCATTTTAATTTGGAATATATTTTTGCAATTTTTTTATAATATTAAAATCTTTTTTTTACAAGGTTTTCAGAATGCGCCTCCACGATTTTGTTCACGTCTTTCTTTTTCATGCAATCTAGTAAAACATTCGCGGACCCATTCACAGGACAGTCTAGAATTTTTCCTAGTCTCAAAGCTTGCTCTTTCCCAGAATACGAAATGGCCCAGGGGGACAAAACCGTTCCGCTGTGACTCGCTGCGCGATGGAACAATCCCTTGGACATTTTCGATAGCATGTGAAAATGCACGGATGAGCCACCTGCGCTCTGGCCAATGATTGTGACCAGATTTGGATCACCCCCAAAATTATGTATGTTATTTTGAATCCATTTCAGAGCCAAAACTTGGTCCTTGAGTCCTTGGTTTCCTCTGGCTTCTTTGAGACCTAGGTTGAGGAAGCCGAGGGCGCCAACTCGGTAGGCGATTGTGACTAGGACGACGTCCTCATCCATGAGATACCTTGGCCCGTACAGGGATGGGTGGCCAGAGACGTAGTAGCCGCCATGAATGAATGCCAGCACAGGAAGTTTTCTTTTGCTGGTCTTGAGCTGTAAATATTTTGTGGGTTAACGAATCTTTTTCAGCCAAAAATTTTTTCGTATGAATTTAAATACCTTGTGCGGCGTGAAGACGTTTAAGAAAAGACAGTCGGGACTCCCAGATTTGAGATGAGAGATGAGGTCGATTTGCATACATTTCGGGCGAAATCTTCTGGTGGATAGAATTCCAGTCCAGTTTTCTACTGGGAGAGGATTTTGGAATCTCAGGTCGCCCACTGGTGGCTGGGCGTAGGGGATTCCAAGAAATTCATAAAATTCCCTGCCGCCCCTAGAGACTCCCACTCTTCCCCGAATCCGGCCATTTTCAATTTGCACAATTGGGTCACTCGATTTAGTCTGGGTGAATCGATGCAGATAATAAGCTACCACTACCACAGAACATGTTGCAATTAATTTATTTTTCTTGCTCGAGTCCCCGCTTTTTGATGGTTTTCCGTGGCACATTTTACATCACAGAGTGGAAAATGCAGAAACTCTTCTGTACTTCTAAAAAGTCACAAATTCACATAATTTCAATTGAAAACTCTGATGATGCAGGTATTAGAATCTCCTTATGATTCTAATGACTATGCAAAGTTCATAATCACAGAATCACTGACTTTTGAAAGGACTTTGACTGACAGGTGTCTGAGCTCAGAATAAAATGAAAGTTGTGCTCACTTTTGTTACTGCTTGCTTCCTCCACTTCGACCAACCACGAACATTAAGTTTTGTTAGTAAACAACATTTTAAATCTTAAACATGTTCAGGTAGCAAACGATAAGCTTACGATGCGTTTACAAACGGCATTAATATTTAATATGACAAAGTAATGCAATAGAAACGCCTAAGTTGTGCTGTACTAGTAACTATGCTGAATCGAAATAATAACACAAAGCTAATTATATTTAACTTCAAGCACTGACTGCGCTGTTCGAAATTCGCATGCATTTGCATCCTGCCTTGTTATTTTTCACGAAGCGACGCTATTCGACTATTCGTGCTTGCATGCATCTCACATCAACGAGCATTTCTCAAAAAGCATATTGTTGTAAATTTCTAATCAAGTCGAGATACGCAGCTGCTGTGAGATTTTTTGCTGCTCATATCTTAACAAATGAAGCCTCACAGCAACAAGTTTTTTTCACACACAAAATTTTCATTTTTCATACATCATCATCATGATCAATCATCAAACCTACTATAATAGTAGATTGTTAATATCTTCAGCCTTTTGATTAAAATTCGCTAGTGCCTAAAAGGCTAAATCAAAGCTTGCTTAAAAAACGTTGTACATTTTCTGCTATAACAATAATAATAATAATAGCAATTATTATTCTATTCTATTCTCTATCTAGTAAATGGAGCACCTGCTGCAAAAACCAAGAGGCAAACAAAGCCTTAGCTTCTGAAACCACAAAAAGAAACCTGGTTTACAGAGCTAGTCTTGTCTACACTGTAAATTGCGCAGGGCGATAAATCTAGGTTAAGCTAAGCCACTACTACGCTTGCTTCTAGTGTTAATGCTTAATTCTATTATTTCTTTCGGCAATGTTTAATGCCATAAAGTCAATTTGTAGTTTAATGTAAATACTTTGAAGTAAAATGTTTGAGATCGTAAGATAATAGTGTTTTTAGGAGGCATGTATCTGAGTGGGTGTTATTTGTACAGAGATTTACAAAGTGCATCTTGCAACATTTTTATTTATAATGTTGATGTTATTTTCAATTGTGACAAATGCTTTATATTTTCCTTGTTGTTTGGTTTCGCTATGATTGCAGCATTTTGATGTGAATTCTCAGGCGAACAAAACACTCAGTAAAGAGTTTTTATTTCCCAATACTATGTAAGTAGATACGTATGGTTAGTTAGACTGCCTGCATCAAATATGTTGCTATGTATATGTAAGCTTAACACACATGAAATTGAAAGTGTATCTGGTCAGTCTATACGAAAATAATATTATGCGGTGTTTTATTTCTTTATAATAATATAATATAATGTAGCCAAAAGTTCAAGCTATTTGTATAATCTTCATTGCGATATTATTTAGGGGTCATGCTGTACACACTTACATTGCATGTCTGTAATTCTTTTGCATTCAAAACTTTTGATTTGAAATTGTGTCACAGTCATTTTTTACGTTTTTCAGCAAACCTGTACCTAGTGTGGTTAAACGTGTCTCGCCTTTATTTTGATTAAGATATTGTAAAACATTTCATACCAAAAAATTATAGAAACCATTTCATTCAGCAATAAACTAATTTGATAAGTTAAAACCCTGTTATGTGGGTCCACAAACATTTTCCGGCTATCGTGTCGGAGTCAAGAAAGTGATACGTTTTTGTTACTCTGTCGCACGTACGGGGACAGCTATGTCTCAATGATTGGAAGGCAAGACAGATATTCTGCCACAAGACATGATTCACAAATTTCTTCCTGTGTTGAATTGACAGCGACAAATTTTTCAAGGCAATCCAATGGCAAAACGTTTTTTGACATTGCAAATTTCCTGCACATGTTTTATTAAGGCTTGATTGATCGTCGATGAAAATATGATTCATTAAACTTGTTCCATTGCAAAAATTTGCTACAAATGTAATAATGAAGAAACAAAAAATCCGACAGTTACCTATTTTCATGAGCTATTCTAAATCTGATATTAATATTTTATTATCCTACCAGAGGCTGTTTGCAATAGCATAGCAAATTTAAATGAGAAATAAAAGATTCTGCTTTCGCAGCATATATTGCGAGAGGAATGTATTTGTAATATTTGGCATCGTTATTAGTCAACACAGTTTAAGGTTGTTGGTTTCAACCACACACATTGGTGATATCTAAACGGAGTCGTGCTTTCATGATCATGATGATGCCTACAATAGTATACGCTTGTATACTATACATACACAAGCATACATACAAGCTTGTATATGTATTTCATTCTCGCTACTGGAAAAATTAGGCAAAACGAGTAATGCAGCGAGTAAAATTTTAACATGTACAAATCCAAAAAAAAAGTGTTTTCCCTATATAAAATGAAAAGCAAGAGAGGATGGTACAAGTGGCATTTCTTGTTATCCGGACAAGTCTAGATGAATTTAAGTATACATATGACTAATTGGAAGGTGGGTATAAAAAATATTATTAAAAGTCGCTTTATTACTCAATCAGTCAGTCATACATCGTAACGATTTCTTTGTTTGTCGGAGTTAAATAGATAAACCTGCCTCATTATTTCACAAGTTTATTTTTCTGTTGTTATATTTTCCTTGGAGTGATCAAAGTGGAAATTGGGAAGAACTCTTAATATTCGAGGCGAAAATATTTTGCAAATGTTTTAAAACTTCAATTACTCGATTTTGGTAAAGAATATGAGGGTTTCTTCTACGTACAAATGCATAGCAAAATGTAAAAATCGTAAACCTCTTATTAAGGTCATTAGTGTACCACCACGCTGTGAATGTAATGAAATGGTCAGTTTTCAATTACAGGTATAAGGTCTAAATGACCAAGTGCCCTTCGAACCTGATATTTGAGCGGATGCTTCCATACTATTAAACTTGCAATATCGTTTGTCTTGTCATATTTGACTGACATATAACGTCCACCCACTTTGTCCTCACTGGAAGCAATAAAACCATGATCATGTTCTCGACTTTAGATTAGACAAAATAGGTGAGGTATCTTGGAATTTTTTAATTTAAATTTGTTTCATGGGGTGAACCTTTTGCTTAACTGAAATTTTATTTCACTAATTAAATGCCGGCAAAGGATCCTCTTTCGGATTCTCAGGATTAAAACTACCTTACTCTGCGACGTGAGCAAAATTATGTGAGACACTATCATTTCAATTCACTGTTTAATATAACGTAGTAGCTCTATTTTTATTACAATCTCTGATGTTCTGTTCACCTACATGATGATACATTAAGAAACTTGCGCAGGGCGGCCAAATCTTTTCAGCATATAAATAAATGAATTACAAATGCTCAAATTTTACAAATTTTATTTTTTATGAAAAGAACAAACCTTATTTTTCAAGCTTTTTGATTTTCAGAGCATAAGTGTAGGTCTACGCAAGAGTTTAATTTATTTTGACGAGGTTGACCGCAACGCTTCTGTTCAACGAGCAGCCTGCCAGCAATGCTTTTTTATTCCCTTCCATGTCTAGCTGCAAACTGCACTGGAAAGTGTCACGCTGACTTTTGTAATTAGATGGACCTTTTGTGCACATGTGATAAGCATTATTAACACAACTTTTCTTTTCACACGAAAGGTTGAGGCATGACATGAAAGCACAAGATGCAGATGACTGATTACAATGTAGAACTAAATGCTAAAACGGGGTAGGTAGGTAATCACTAATGTATATATTCATGATCTGAATGTTTTTCTCTAAACCAAACTTACCATCATACCGCGTCTAGGGTTCACTCTTACTTAGATGGCTAAGCCATCATGGCTTGTCTTTCAATGTGAGCTCAAACCAACTGAATCTCACTAAAAGCTTTTTTCTGGAGGAACGGGAAATTCCGACAAGTTGTGAAGTTAAAAAATGATATGATAGTTTATTTATTGCAAACAAAATTGAGATTAAAGGTTGATGTGAAGAATTTATCAGTTCAAATTAAAATTAAACGATGCTTTCTCTAAAAAAAGTTCGCTGACTTTTGGAATATCCCGTAAACTAATAAAAAGCAAAGTGAGGTGAGTTGTGACTAATTATAATTGTTAAGGAGTTTAGGACAATCACTGAAAAGGTAAGAATTTGGCATGGCTTTTATTAAACCTGAAAAATTATTTTTTAAGTGTTCCAATTTGGTTGGCGTTTTATTTTCTCAATAACTCAATTTTATTTTACTCCAAGATTTTCACCAAAAAAATCTTTCTTAATGTAATTTCAAATTTTAATATCATATCAGAACAGAAGACAAGAGATTCAACGAAATGGTGGCATTTTATTAATGAGTCGACAAACGTGTAGAAATGTATTTCATCAACAAGATCAATAGGCTTTTATTTTTGTACCTCTTTGTTTTCTAAAATCTTGTTAGTAAATGGATGAACAAAATTTTATGAGAAGGAAAAAATTTCATTTTGAGTACGTCCAATCATTAAAAATTATGAAAAATTGAATTTGCCTTCACTTTTTATTATTAATGACAATGTGAAACAAAACAGTAAAAAGACTGATTTAACTATTCAATTATTTAATTAAAATTAACTCTAGTAACAAGGATTAACAAAAAGGGGTTATAAAGAAAAATTGGGCCAATCGTTGCGTAGGAATTTTAATTTTTTTAATTTAGTAATTTTGTGCTAGAGCATCATTTTGTTACTAATCTTAATTTTGAGGACGACCAAAGAAATGAATAAAAAAACGTGTCATTTAACCATGTAATTTATTAATTAAAATTAACCTTCCTAACTAACTACCATATTTAGGTGCCGTGCATGGGGATTGTTAGTATTGTTACAGAGTAATTAAACAACTTGGTTTTTTTACTGGTATTTCTTAACACGTACCTAATATTGATTTTGGCTTTACATTACAAAGCTGTATTGGCCACAGTTTTCTGTCACACGGCATGCACCTCTTTGGAGACTAAAAGTAAATAAACATTAGACTTAATTCCATACTTTACAAGTGATAGACCGAAACATGAGATAGATAGATATTAATAGCAAAGTTTATATAGTAGATGAATTGCTTAGTCAGTTTCTCGTACCTTGAAACGGCGAGTAATGTAACAATCTCTCTAGTCAGCATTAATCGGTAACCAATATTTTATACGCTACATTTTAGTATCGATATTATTGGTACTTAACCTGACAGAAATCAATTATCAAAATCCAGTTATCGCAAAACTTGTTACAAAGTTAAATTTTTTGTTTATAATTGTGTATTAAATACTAAAATTTCAAAAAGTTAGCGTCGTGTGATAAAATAATACACCATGGTACAAAAAATTCTTCATGCGTTTCTTTGCTATATTTCTATCGTTGGTATCGGTTTAATTGTTTTGAAATGCACCAAAGACTACAGCTCCAAGTATATGATAAACTCGGAACCGGATGTAAGTTAATATTAAATGATAGTTTAATTTTTTATACACTTCAATTCTTCAGAATTTTTTTATATTCAAAATAGGATCAGAGAAACATTTAAAAAAACAATATTTAACCCACAGAAAATCATTGAGTTTCCAGCATCTATTGAGGATGTAAAAGTGCTTGCGCACGTGTCCAAAAACGTTTACATCCCGCAACACTTCGAGTTTCTAATTACCGTTTTTTCCATTGGATACCTTTATCTGCAAATACTGTCGAAGCGCGGAACTTTCTATCTCACATTACTAAGCCCACACCTTTTTGGCTACAAGCCAGCTGTAATGATATGCATCACCCTTCAAACAGTCGGATCTTGCGGATCGTATTTCATCTCTGCGTGTCTGTGGACACCCATTGTCGAAGCAATTATTACAAGGGAGATCGCAACATATCAAATCCAGGTGCAACTTAAATATTCACGCTCCATTCAATTATCTTGACAAATTTGAAGTAATGAATTGCGGAGAGACTGAATCATTACTTTGTTTTTTAACACAGGTACGTGGATTGGTCCAGAGTCAAAATTGGTTCAATCTAGGAAGATTTCTTTCAGCAGCTAGAATGTGCCCATTGATCCCTAATTTTGTAATTAATTTCCTCGCACCCCAAGTTGGCATCTCGTTCTCGGTTTTTCTATTTTCTACCTTTTTTGGAAGCGTGCCTTACACATCGTTGATTGTGTATCTTGGCACTAAAATAGAAATGTTCAGTTCCTTGCTTGAGATTGCAACTGACACCACACTGTTATGGTTGTATGTTGATTTAATCCTAACAGCGGCAGTAGTCGCTCTTCCTTATTCTTTTTTCAAGAATTACGGAAGACGTGAGAGGAATAATCCAGCGAGAAGAGATAGAAGGCAGAGGCGAGACAGAAAACGGCGATGAAAGAAAATCGCGGAAAAAGTTTATAAAAATCTAGCATTGCAAAATCAGAGTGTTTGATATTTATGTGTTGGCCAATCGCGACATCGCGATGAACTGACCCAGTCGCAGTTAAAAGGGTGAATTAGGAAGCCTGTCATAAAAGCTTGTGCTGACTTTTGGTACTCGCACATATTGTTATATATTTATTTTTTAAAGTAATCAATATATTGTACATATGACATGATAAAAATAAATTAAAAGGAAAAATAAGAATGCATGGGGTATATAATCTGTTCTAAATTCTATCTAGTTAAACTGAAGTCCATAAAAACCATAAAAACCAACTTACGATATTACGATTAGTCAATAAGTGTTTAGATGGAGCAAATGTTACGTTTGTTAAAATTCTGTCGTAAATGGACATCTTTATAAATAAATAATAAATAGAAAATACATGTGTAAAATTAAAACATGAAAGTTTTTACAATGATTATCGAGAACAGTTTGACAGTTCTTAAAAGAGCATTATCAAACTCTAATTAATAACATTTACCTAATTACCAATTAATACATGACTATGCAAAAAATCACTGCAAGTATCATTAAGTACACACATTCCACTCGTGAATCAGATTCCCCGTGTATTTTATCCTAGATCATTTTGCATTTACCACCCGCTTTTTATTTTATCCTGCCACCGTGACTCGTTTATCCTGTCTTTTCAAGTTACTCTTGCCTCCAGCTTTCACTTTTTATGCTGCTATTTAGTTAACATATTACCATGTGCGTTTAAATCTGTCTTTTATTTGATATCTTACTATGTAAATTTTCTCCCGCGATTTCAGTAATACATGAATTACAGTAATTTAGCATTTTATCGTGTCATTAATGTAAACGGTTACCGGGATTTGCATTTGATTTTGAGAATCACTTTGTTGTTAGCTGTCTGTTTTAAAACATTGCATGGTGTGCTATATCCTACCGAGTTACAGGGCACTTTCACTTACCTTCGCTTCGTTATAGTCATACATTAACATGTAAATCTATACTCCCGTCTATATAAAAATCAGTCAGGTTTATGCATTTGAATGCTCACTTGCATGATTCCCATACACATTTTATCCTGCAATTTTGATATCACAAAACCTGTCTTATTCTGCTTCTGCTGCTTGCGTCATATAGTTGCTTTCTGTGAATTATATCAACATTTACATTTTGTCCTATATTTATGTATATTGCTATAATATATGCTCAAGTGACTATGAGAGCTACTGCCTACACTCCTAAATCATTTAAACCATTCTCGTTTGTTATATTATGATATTTTTATCGAAGCAAGTTCCAGAAATAATATGTCGAACTTCTTTAAATGGAATTTTTTAGTCAGATAGTGTACTTGAATAAAGTGTAGCAATCCCCAACACGATAATATTTAATTTTTACCCTCTAATCTAAATCATGATTGTGTATCTGCTAACTTTATTGTTTATTGATGTTAGTCATCCCTATTACTTGTGTTTTTTTTATAATGGACGTGAACTGAAATTTTTACGTATTATGATACTATAATATACAATGTGTAGAAGCAGTTTTACGGTTTACTTTTGCTTGAAGACAAAGATATGAGCATGTAAGAAACGTTTGCAGCCGATGCTCCTTCACCTTTTACACCTAACCTAAACACTTATTACATTGATATGACAAATAAGCCGAATGCAGTTCGTAGACACTAAGATCTGTTGCTTTATTGCAAACATCAATGGTGGCAAATAAATATACTTCAGAAGCGCCGAACACCAAGTCAGTATCATCATTGAGTTAGCGGATGTCCACCGAACACTTTCAAATCATTTAAGACTGGAGAAAGTATTGGTGTGCAACGGAAAATATATAAGTTTTCTTTTTACGTGGCCACGAGTGATCATGAAATAATACTACAAAGCAAGTTTTTTCAGAGTTTGATGTGTGAGTCAGATATATACATTTGTTAAGTAAATAGTCTACGTGGATGTTTAGTAGCGACAGCTTCATCCTTCAGGATGAAGCGTGAATTAATAAGTTGAGTTATTAGCAGTGTAGTTTGTGCAGTGACAGTAATCATTTTATAAACACGTTAACGTACTAAACAGTTAGCTGTGTAGTGTTTATATTAATATTTTAAACTACATTTGTTTCACAAGATGTTTGAGTGAATTCTTTTTTGGACATTTAACATTTAACGCATGTGAAAGTTGGAAATTGAAGAGTGCCAAAAATGGCAGCCAACAGTCCCACCGACGAGGGTGTGGCTGGGTCGGCAAATAGCGGTGACACGGAAGACATAGACCTGTCTGCCATCCACGCAGTCTCCGCATCCGAAGTTAACACTGACTCCAGTCCAAGGAACAAATCAAAGGAGTTTGAAAAGAAAGACGTCAGCATATTATTAGAGGATGAGGATGCTACTGTGCTTGCAGCGCTAACGGCAGGGTTTGATGGCAATGGCATTAAAGAAGAAATAGAAAATACGAAAAAATTTCACATTCCCCCAAAACAAAGCAAAGAAATATTTCAGTCTGGGGATGAGAACCAATCTACTAATAAAGCATCGTGTAATGAAAAGAAGCAAGTTGAAAATACAAACCCAGAGGAGAAAGTTAAAGTGGAGGGCTTGTGTAAATTGATGATTGGTGCTCTATCAAACTCAGCTGGAGTCATCCAAGTTTACCCAAAATTTAAAAATAACACTGTTATTGATATCGAGGATGAAATTCCGTCGCCACATGGTATTGACAGAAATCCAACTAAAACTGACGACAAACAAGCAGAAAGGTCAGACTCATCCCAAACGGTTTCAAAGCCGGAGGAAATAAGTAAAAATGGGATAAGCAAACCCGAAGTTTTGGAAGAAAGCGGCTTGCCGAAAAATGAGGACACTACCCTAGAAGATGATATTCTTGCAGCTTTGGTGACTATTACGGCCTCCGCAAGCGCAGATACAAGTCCTGATCAAGTCTTTGGGCAAGAATCTCAAAATCCTGAAAGTAATGTAGAAACTGCTGTCGCCGATGAAAACGGAAAGAAAATGCCAGTTGACGGTGGATGGTCACAGAGTAACACGACTGGCTCCGAAGAGGGATCGGAGTCTGGGAAGGAGGCCGGCGCTGGAAAAAGAAGGGGGAGCACCACATGGAGAGCAATTGCCTGGGCCATCAGGTCTGTGATGGTGAATCCAACCCTTAAGATCAAAGTCATATCAAAGAACCCACAAGAAGAAAATGTGTCTGTGCAAGATACTTATTCGTCTGACAGCGAGCAGAAGCAGGAAGAAATTGATGATCAAGTGGACAACGACGAGAACAAAAACATCAACAACAAGGCAACACAGACGGAGACTACATCCAATAAAATTGAAGAGGTCATTGTGGAAGAGCCGAAACCAGGACCATCGCGAGCGGTTTTAATGGTGGAGGGCCCAGAGGTGATGATCCCAACGCAATTTATTAGCAATGAAGATGAAGACAAGCCACATCAAGGAATTGCAGCAATTAACCTAGAGGTAAGTTGACTTTTTGCAATTTATAGCATTATTAATATGACGAATGAAAAGAGACTACATATATTATTATATTTTTGTGGATGAGATCTTTTAACGAATTATTAATGAAGACGAAGAAAGAAGGCACGCGACAGAACGAATGGCATGAAAAATTGTGTATCACTTCACCCCCAAACTACTGGCCTTTGCTTTGAGCATAAAATGATTCATCATCACATTCAATTTCGTTGTTTCTATAAAACAGCAGTAAACTCTCACTTGTAGTAACAAAGAGACAGATAGACATACTTTAGATTTTCGCTTCGTGTATGATATGTAAATGTAAGTAAAGTAAGATAAAGGCCAAGTCAGACGTTATATTTGGGTAAGTCAGCACACTCCTAAATATATTTAAGCCAGACCGTACTTGGCGTGAGAAGATTGAGACAACGATTCAATATCATTACACCTCGTTCCTAATTTTTTATACATAACATGTGCAATTAAGGTAGGCCACAAAGTTAATAAAAATGCATCCACAGAGCATACTTTTATACTTTTATAAGTGGGATTTTTAATGAATTATTAATGACGACGAACAAGTCTCGCGACAGAATTCAACCATTCCACCATCAATTCATTCAAAGTACCGGCTTTAGCTTTGAGTATATAATGAGTCATCTTCGCACATAATTTTTTTGCTTCTCAAACCCATCAGTAAACGGTCACTTGGAAATAGCATAGGCAAGACAGATTGAAACATATTTAGGCACTTGTTGTTGTGTATTTTCTTTTAGTAAGAAATGGAAAAAACTTTTTCGTACAATTTTGCGTTAGAAAAGATATTCAAGCCAGACTGTGTTTATGTGCGTGCCAAATGAGACAACAGAATTTTGTTTCTACTTTTTCATACATGTGTAAATTACCAGTGTAATAAGGGTAGCTAGAAATGTATCTGCAGTGCATATTCTGCACCGTGTTATGATGTAATTCATTTTGGCAGATTTTGGTCTGTTCATGTTAAAGTGGGAGCAGATAAAAAGAGAATACCAAAGAAAAGTTAGGACTGTGTAATAAACTCAAAAATGATTTTGTTGCATGAATAATTTACGGAACATTCTCTGCTCTGAATGAAGTAGTATCGGAATATAGTAATAGCGATTGTGGTGGTTGTTTGTCAACTTTCCATCATTAATAATTTATGCGTATTTAGAGTATGCGTTGTGTTGAAATAAAACAAAAATGACTCTCTCTGGTGTAGAATGTAGAATGATTTATTAGCTACATGTTAGTTATAAGACTGCCACGCTAATAAAATGAAATATTTTACCGATACAGGAATCAGAGGCAATTGAAAATGACGATGAAAGCCTTCGCTCAAAAACTGCCAATGTTGTACGCAAGTTGGTAATCTCTCGCGCTGCTCAAACGACCGTCCTGGATATTGAAAGAGGAAATGACGTAACCATTTCATCTTCTTCGGAGAGAGTAGGCGGCGCTACTTCGCTTACGGGAAGACCTAAGCATGGGCGCTTGTGCCGAATGTGGCCATGGCAAGGCAAGCCAGAGGTGAGTCACACTATTGCACGTTTTTATCATCTTTTAATATTTTATCAACGGATCGATGTACCTATTACACGACACTCTGTTCTAAAAAAATACATTTCATTATTCTTATGTATGTGATGTTTGTGATGTAAAACATTGTATCTTTACACGTTTTAGTAAATACATTTTATTTCACATTGCAGCAGCAGCTCCCACCAACGGAATGTCCATCCACAGATGAAATCCATGACCTGCGACCTTTTCCAAATTCAGCAAATATTTCAATTGAAACCACTACAACATCCACTCAAACCGAGAAATCGGAGGAGGAGACTCCTGAGGAAATTACAATTTGTTCAGAACGGCAACCAGGCTTTATAGGTCGCATTAGGGATTTTATGAAAAGACGTGGAGAACGAGTTGCAGTGTCTGATGTGGAAAATCAGATAGGGGAGACGAGGACTACCACTGCTACGATGAGTACACGCGACGGTAGCGGGGTGCTGGAGAGAAAGGAACCGGTCAAAAATGTTTCATTTTATATTCGTCTTGTATGTTTCACTGCACTGCATCCAACATGGTCCTTACTACACTTTTTCAGCATTTCCTAAATCAGCATGACGTCACGATTCAAGCACGAATTCCCTTCTATATTAAAATATGTGCATGCCCAGTCGGATTACGTGTTTAAAAGAGACGGTACCTAAGCAGACTTCCTGTTGTAATCGCACTTCCAGAAACCTGTGCCACTTAATAGGTTGGTGTGTTTTTGCTACTTTTATTGTCGTACTCATAAACATACGGAGACACCTGCTTATAATGCTTTATGGTTTGCTGTAGGAGAAAACACAACACGATGCGGCAGATACGGTGGAGATAGAAATGCATCAGCTTGCCCCGCCAAGTGATGATGATAGGGACAATGAAAATATGACCGAGATACTTCAGGGGGCCGAGTCAGCAGACCATATTGTTATTGATATGAAGGACGCAACTTCAGACGAACGCGATTGCGAATTAGGACATGAAATGGGTGCTGTTTTGACGAAGCAGGTAACTAAAGGCTTTTTTACTTTTATGTCTGATAATTTCATGTCAAATTGATTTCAGAAACGGGTGCAAATGCTAAATCACTATTTCTGAAATAGTGTAGTAATGATGAGTCATAGTCATACAAGTTATATTTAACATACTTTCAACGTCCAGCTTTAGCAGCATATAGTTTTTGTGTTTGCATTTGCTATGAGACAAACTTTTGCGCATTCTTACAGCCAACTAATACCCTGAATCATGACATCTCACGGACCACCTCCAATAGGGCAACTCAAACTGGAGAGAATTGCATTGATGAAATCACATCTGAGGTTGATCCGATGGAAGCAGCCAAAACTCCCAGTAATGGTGTATTCTCGCGTGCTGCCAATTGGGTTAAGACAGCTGTCTGTGGAAAATATGATGTCAACCGGCAGCTAGAGGAAACTCTGAATTGCGATGCATCCTTAGGACTTTCAGCTTTCACCGTAAATGAGGAGGGGGATCTGGAACCAAGCAGAAGAGGGAAGGTAAATTTTACCCCGCTTTATTTTTTATTGTAACGCAATAGTATTATGGTGCACATTATTTTTGTTCATAATTCATCAGTCATATCGTGCTGTTTGCTTTTGATGATAAATCTCTACTCTATAGGTGACATTTGTTGTCATTACGTTTCTCGCCATTTTCAATATTTGGAAGGAAATTCGTAAAATGCTCTACTACATCAGTAAGGAAGAGAAAACCAAGGATCAATCATTCAAGTACATTTCGATTGCCGCTCAAGTTGCCATTTTGCTTTTGCTTGTCGGACATTTTATTCTAATTTGGTTTGGCCAGAAAACAGTAGGAAAAGCCGTAAAAACATTGCGTCGTTCTAAACCACCGGCAAATAATAAATCTCGATTTGTAAGTTTTTAAAATTTAATCTACATGCCACAAATTGCAGCATTTAATCATCACGTCACTATTCCGTACAATGTTATCTAACACTAATGTCATTTTAATTTGTAACATAGTCAGCGCGACGACTGCGACTTTTTTCGCTGTTCACCGCTTTGAACCTGGTACTTGGAGGATACAGTGTATTGGAGGAGGCCAATGGTTACACCCTTAGGAAGGTCTGGCTAAGGCAAGAATTGGATCTGTACAAGTCTGTCGTCCCTGGTGCCTACGACAAAGTTGTGTACAAGTCTACAACAACCACCACCGAAATCATAGACATCTCAAGTAGTATGCCTAATCCCATTATTTCCAATTCTCTAAATCACACCTTCATGAACTCAACTTGGACAAACATGGGAAACAGAACAGCTAATGCCACCCATCAACCACCTGCAACCACAACGCAGACGGGCCTGTGGTTAAAAGATGGACTAGTGGAAACTTTAATCTTTGGTACCATCTCTGTTGCTCTCTCCTTCATTGGTCAGATTACTTTCTCCAGCGCCGCCGACTGGTTACTTGTCATATGCTTTATTATATGGCGGTACGTTGACGGTGCACTAAACGTTGAAGCGTTGACGCTCCAAGACGAAGATGGAAATCCATTAACACCGGAAGAGCTTGAGAGGAGAAAGCGACTGGCGAGGGAGACTTTGGTCGAGCACGGCAGGATGTTGAAGATCAGCTCCGACTTAAATTCGATGGGAAAATTGATTTGGCCGGCTCTACTTCTTACGGCTATATTTCTGCGTTCCTTTCTTGTTCATTTATGGTTTCGAGGCTACTGGTTCCAATCTGTATTCTACACTGCTCCACTAACCAAGATATTCGGAATCTTACTTCTTGCGGTAGCAATTTCTGAAAAGGTAATTTTTATTACATTTTTATTTTAATTAAATATGATTTTCATTTGTGCTTAATGAATAATTACTAACGAATTTCACATTCACTTTTTATTCGTTTCCAAATTTACATGATAGGTGGAATCTTATCATGAATGGTTTGTCTCGGATGCCGGCCAAGTGCTTCTTGAAATTGATACGTTCGAATTCGAAAGAAGGAAGGAGGAGATGAGACTCAAACCTATCAGCTTTGGTACTGGGCCAACCATAACCAGCCTAAAATTCATTTACAGTGTAAGTCGACTCTCTCTAACTAAAAACAATGAATAGCTAATTTTGAATCACACTAACCTCTTTCTTTTAATCACTTTTTCTTCCATAGCTCTTTGGGGTAATCTCCTCCAATGTAATTTTGACCATTCAGGCATTCTTTGCTTCTGGAGCATCTACCTAAATAGCCTGGCGTCGAAAGTGTACGCTGATTTTATTAAAACACAATATTACGGCTTGGCACTAAAATAAATTAGTTTGTGTTCCGTATTGACTAACATTTAAAAATAAAATCTGCAAAATATTTTCCTTATAATAAATACCAAATAGGTACACATCTCCGAATTTCTGAATAGAACGGTTCCATTAAAATTAAAATTAAGGTGTGATGGAATAACTCCAAAAATAAATTTCAATCAAAACGTATATGCTGTTTTATTTTTAGCAATTATGAATGCAGCTGAGGAATAATTATAATACTAATTTAAGAAATGGCTTTAAAAGTTTATGATATGTGGAATATTCAACGAGATAATTCATTGATCAAACACAACAATAAGAAACCATGCTGGAAATAAGTAATTGAGTAATAGAGTTGTCTCATTATTGTCTAATACGTAGATATGCATGTAGTAGTAAAATAACGTATATTTAGTTAGTGTTTTACATATGTACATATGTATGTTCACTAGTTATTAATCTCACCATTATTAAATAAGTACATAAGCTCACTATTATTAAGTTTCTGAATTTGTTCAACTGTATTTTGAATTAGGTTAGTAAAAATTAATCACTTATTCATGTACATGATGTAGGCGAATGCAACTTTCTGTTGTTGTAAAGGTCAATCAAGGTTAAGGAAAACTCCTATCTTTGCAATTACTTGGGAGAAATTATTTTACCCATTTCACCCTCATTTAGTTTTAGTCGCCTTTAATTCAATTAGTGTCTTTGGTTCACAAGATTAGCCAAAGGCAAGCTAAACTCAACACACAACTTCTGCGCCAACAGATGAAAACTGCGTCGGCTATTGCCAATATTTACTATTATGTATGGAAGACTCACCCGACTGTATCATATAACTTGTAACAGTAAAATAAAATACATTTATTAATTGTTATATTCTCACTAGCTATTTATTGATTTTGAATTTGTACAAATGTATTTTGAATCAGGTTAATAATTACTACGCCAATAATTAATTTTTCTTCTACTATGATATGAACTATGCAATATGCAGCATTTATGATTATTTTTGTCATCATGATAGTTTTGTGAGTGGTGTGAATAAATAAACCACAAGCTGTGGCTGTTAACATACTTTTGAATTCTAATAGTAGTATGTTACGTTTTTGAATACTGCCCATTGAAATATTCAATAATAAAATACTTTACTTTAAGTTTTGTTATTTTCAACTATATTACAAAAATAAGTTTAGAAAAAATGTCACGTTTAAAATCAAACCCATGGAGAAAGTGTGATTAAATATAATACTTAATAGTAATTAAATATTTATATGCATACATGTCTTTTCTTTAACTTTATACTGAGTGTAAATGTTAATACAAAAAAAAATTCCAATTAACAGACATTATTAATATCGACATAAATTCACAACTTCGTCGTAAAATATAATTGACTAATTGCATATGACGATGAGGACTTTCGTCAATCCAATAAAACTTCATGGCACAATAATCAGCAATCGACTGCGGCGTCCTGTATTCTAGAATGCTGGTTTAACGGGCACATAAATTACGAATTATTTCTGATGCTCACAGAATCTGATCAACAACCTTATTGTTTCAGTAAACTGATCCACAGGCACACATCATCCTTATCGTCTCTATCCATTACAAGGAAACTGGATTTGTGAATAAATTGAGAAGGTAAAATATTTTGTTGAAAAAGTGTTTGTTCTTTCAGAAAATAATAATTTTGACGACCTTTATGATGAATTTTAATTTGACTGGAGCAGACAAATGTAATTACTGCTCCTACCAAATAATCTGGTGCAAGTCGTGGCAAGGGTGGTCCCTCCGTTACGTTTGCAAATTATGGGGGGTAATTTCCAAACTCAGTCATGTAATACACCAA
>VYYJ01001384.1:0-31605 GCA_021029165.1 Cyphoderus albinus | reverse complement strand
ATGAACGCCGGCCCGCTGCATCCAGCGACATGTGCCAATCTTCGTTTTTCACCATTAGTAGTTACCACAAAAAGTTTGAAGGGCAGTCTAGAAAAACAAGGTTTAATATTTCCTCGTCAGTTGATTAAATCAAAACATAACGTAAGTAAAAAGGCTTACGCTTTTGATGTGCATGTTTTTTACGTAGTCGACATTTTTAAACAAAGAAAAGGATTAGATTCAATTCGTGCTAATAATACGCACATGGAAGAAAAACATTTTAATTGTGATATAGCTAACAAAATAAATTCCGCTTCGTCATGCGAAGAAGCTTACAAACATTTTATTATACTGTTATGGGTCTCGTATTTTTTTGTTGCTGTTATTATTATGTTGCGTTGCAGCCATTTTTTAAAAATCAGAGCCCATGCTGGGTCATACTGTCATTCAGTCGTTCCTGCATGAAATAATTTCTTGGGTCGTATCATAGATCGTGTCGTATCAAAGATGTCATGTAATGCAATTCATTTATTCAGTTTACACAAACACAATACAACTGCAAAAAAATGTTTACAGTTGGTATCTTATTGGCCCACTTGGTACATCTCCGTCGTTTGTAGTACAATGTAATTTTATGACTATCCTTCCCTTACAAATTGAAACTCATAAGTCATCTCACAACAAAATCTTTTATCGCTTATCGCACAAAAAATATTTAAAAGGGAGAGCCGTGGCCATTTTTCTTTGCATTGACTCATGGGTGTAAACGCATGGACTCGAAAAGCTTTTCCAAAAATATTCTTTCAATTAAGCTCTTTTAATTTTGGTGGTATCATTTCTCCACCCCTTCCACAACTCGAAGTGCGCAAGTTTCAATACATAAAAGACATTAAAGTTAGATTTTTTTCTTTTGCCTCTGACATTCTATAGCTATCCTTTAGATTAACCACTCGCCACCTTCATTATTACAAGATTGCTTTTCGTTCATGTGTTTCAAATTCGCAACTGTTGCTGGCTAATGGCAAATAATGCAGCGTTGCCACTGATTGTTGCTGCCAGTTTTCCTCCATCTTGCAAGCTGTGCACACGCACGCTCACGGGGAAAATAAACCCGCTTTTAACTTTGTGGCTGATATTAATACTCATTTAGGTACGTATTAATTCTATGTGTGATCCTATAAACTTATAGAAAGCACAACCACATATTTTACTTTTTTACGTTGTGAAGTTGTGAGACGGCGATAAAACAACAGTGTTCAGGTTTCACATTAATAATGTAACATTAGTTAACTTCAGTCTCCGTATAAATAGTAAATCCTGGATTGAGATTCATACTGGAGCTACAGCTCAATCTCAATTTGCTGAATCAACATTCAACAATAATTCATTCCGAGAGGAACCCTTTTTTCTTCCTCTGCAATTTCACACGCAGAAAGTAGACTTTCGCTTAATGCCATAAAAAGTCCAGTTGCATGTCTGTCAGTGATATTTTTTGTCTGTACCCATAAAATCGTGATGTGAGTCAGGTGAAGCTTTAGTCAGTTTTATGAGAGGTGGAACTTGTTTTTGAGCTGTTTCTTCGCTATCTGCGTCACTCATCATCACTTCTATCATCATCACGAACGGCGATGTTCATTTTCCATTTTTGCCTTCTTCTTCATCCTCTTCCCAGGCTGTTCACAAGAATTTCGAGATTCGAGATGAAGCATTTTTTAAGTAGCCGAGGTTGAGGTTCATTCTCATTTACGACGAAATAAAACAAACACTTTTTCTGACTGTCGGTGACCACATCGTAGGCGCTAGCTATCGTAGGTATTGCTAATGGATATTTCCAAATTACAATAAAAAGTCACAATGTTAACCTTAACCTAACTGCCCCTCAGCAAAATGCGAAGAGCACAGATTATAACTCTCCGTCTGCATTACATAAATGAGAATGTTTTGAAAATTTCTTCATACATAATACAATATCGAAAGACGATAGTCAGCCTCCATTGTTTACTGAAGCACATGTACTTAACAGTGTAAAAGAATTTCACGTTTTATTTATGGTTCATTTGTCTAACTAAATCTTCAGTACTTTATATTCCTAATCAACGTTGTTGTTAGGAAAAGGACCATCCTATTATTTTCAGCATCATAATATCATTAAACTCTTTTTGTCTCCACAAGTCCCATCAAATTCTTCTTTCCTCTTGCAACCAGCGTCTACCAACGACAGAAACCTTTTCGCTCAGAAATTTTAACAGTGCAATGCAATGGACCTGTAATCATGATTACCTTGAGATGATTATAGTTGTTTGGATTAGACAGGCTGTTGATTGTGACACAATACCCCCAAAAAATATCTGAAAGATGTTTTTGTCTTCTTGATTTTTCCTTGCTCACTAATAGCATAATATATTGAAGCTAAACAAATTTTGCAAAGATTCGTTTTTTCTGTCATGTGTTATTAAATTATAATAGGCAGCTTAGTCCATAGTATTTTTAAGCTGTTCTGCGCTTGCTGTCGAAACTATTTGACCAGTGTAGTGGAACCATTCTTGTGGCTTTACTTGTGTGGTTTCTGTTGTGTCCGTATTCTCAATAATCTCAGTGTCTATTTAGCAATAATCAAAGGTAATAATAATTTGTGTGGCCAGTCGGCACAAAAATGTATCTTTCTGTAGAATTCAATGTCATAGTCATCATTTGTCCCGTGCCTTAGAATAGATGCTATCATCATCAACATTTTCTTTCTGTGAACGTCTTGTCACGTCCATGTTAAAAAAGGTAGTGTCGATTGCAAATACATTGTAATGCGCCAGCCAAGCCGACAATCGACATTTTCGCTACGCTATCAATTGACTATTCGCTTTGCAGGTCACAAAGGTAGTAAAATTTGCTGTTTAGTTGGATCTTGGATGTGTGAAGCGCTAGTTATTGTTAACGAGAAACGCAAAGCAGATACATAGGTTTCTATAACTTTGTAATGCCTCTCGTGTTACTTCATATTTTATAAGGATGCCCAATTCAGGAAAGGGTCACTGGGTCGATATTTCTCAAAAGTCTTCCTCACTTACGCATTTGTGCTAATTCAGTTTTGAAGGCGTTGTCGAAATTAAATAATTTTAATTCTCTTTTGGTTGCAGTGGAAAGTGGAGAAAAATGCGAAGCAAGAATCAATTATTATGCTTTTAAACATCAAGCTAATTTATAATGAGTGTCATGAGTGGTTTTGAGATCACGGATGCCAAAAGTGTTTTAACGCTAAAACAGTTTGATCTCTTAACAATTGTGAATTGTTGAAGAAATTAGATCGCTTAAAGTGTCTCTAGGTGCCCCGTTCGGTTCTCTCTTCATGCAATTTTACTTCAAGCAAAAGTGATAAGTGAATAGTGAACTTAACAATGAGTACATTTATGCACAAAACAACTCTTTTGCATTCACAACGATAGAATGTGGATTCAACTTGTTTAAACCTCCAAATATTTATTACTTATGGCAGTATGCTTCCAACCGTTTAGATATTTAACGCTCGCCTAAGGGGTTTCGGCAAAGTGGTCATCCGGCAACATAAAAGCATAATCGTTCAAAATGGTTAAATTCCTCATTTTGGTTCTTCTGTTGAGTTCGTAAGTTCTTATTCGGTTCTGATAAACAATTATGCATCTATTGCCAATTAAACATTGAGTATTTCATATTAATATTTTAGGGCATCAAAACTCTCCGCCTTTACACTTCCACAGAACTATACTTCAACTCGCCCGAATCAAGGCAGCGTTGCTGATGTAGTAAATGTATCAGTGGAACTTTTAGGTCAGTCAGCCATTACATGTCTACATATTATTCAATTCAGTATTCAGTACTGCATATGATAAAAATAGCTATTTTATAGGTAAAATATATAAAATTTTAAACAACGCCCAAGGGAAACTTGTAATTCCAGCTAAATAAATAATAGCTCCGCGTATGGTTAATACACTTATGAACAAGGCATTGTATTTGTATCTTTGACAAACATCTATCATTAATTACTTAATTATTTAGCCATTGGAGGAGTTCACGAGACAAATTCCGAGATGACCCTTTCTCTCTCGCTCCAGACTTCTTGGGTTGACTCGCGTCTTTTCGACCTTGTCTCGAGAGAAACACTCTTCGTCCATTCTCTACCCAAAATTTGGATGCCCTCAGTTGTCATCGCTAACTCAATAATTTTAACAGATCCCTCAACTTCCGGCGGAGCTACGACCGTGCTCCAGTTGAATCGTGATGGACTTTTGCAACTCAGCCAAAAAATCACTGCGCGTGTTAGCTGTCCCATTTCAATGGCCAAATACCCCTTCGACCGTCAAGTTTGTAGGCTGCAACTCAACTCTTGTGAGTATATGATATGGAATAATTCTATCGCATACAGTAAATTTCATTATCCTTATGTTCCGATTTAAACTGCTTATCATTTACACTTAGATGGCCATTCTTCCGTCCATCTGGTTCTTTTCTGGCATGGCACGATTTCACAAAATGTTCCCACGTACCACCCCGAGTTCAGCTTTTCCTATGCCGAGCAGACCTCTGAGAACCTGAAAACTCCAAGTGGTGCAGAATACTCGAATCTCTACTTGGAAGTAGCTGTAACGCGATGCCCTCTTCGGGTCATTTTCCGTGCCATGCTCCCGTCACTCTGTCTTCTCTTCCTTAGCTATTACGTGACATTTTGCCATTGTCCTTTGTTATTTCCCAAGGCTCATAAAAACCCCAAATCACCACTTCCAGTGACCACATTAAACGGTCACCACAGTCATAATCACGTGTCAATATCAGCATCAGACTCTCTTCAGCCTTCTTCTTCAGCGTCTTCGTCATCTTCTTCAACAGTTAATTCTGCGACAATTTCCATTTCGACTGACAAGAAGCTGACCTCATCATTCCTGTCACCTCCATTAAATCGTCTAATTGTAGCCATCAATGGATTCGTATTCTTTCTTCTGGTCATCCTCGCTCAGCTCAACTTTATGCAGTCGCCAAAATCTAGTGCTGTAAGCGGGCTTGACGTGTGGCTCAATGTTATGATGACCACTGTGTTCGTTATTTTATGGCACAGCATTCAAGTGCATTTGAATGACTACAAGAATTTGCCAACACACATGCAGCACGCCAATGGCTTTCTTGTACGAATTTAACTCAATTATGATTTATTCACAATCAGCCAGTTAATGATTGTTTAATCAAACTAATTAAATTGGGGTTTAATTGCTTGCTTTTCAGAAAAATGAATGCAGTAGTTCAGCCTCTTACATCAACAGGATCACTGCTTTCCTTAAGTTGGCCATTCCTGCCGTTGTTGGTGTTTTTCTTGTTGCGTTCTTTGGAATTTATCTCTCATGAAAAAATGCAAAGAAAAAAGTGTCAAAAGTTCCTTTTACCCCAGTGTCTGCATATGAGCAGAGTCTTTCAGTGGATTGATGTTAGAAATAGACGCGAATGTTGTTTTTTTGTACTTTTAAAATGCAAAATTAGATACTAATTGAAAAATGAATCCACAGACAAAGTCACAAATATGAATTGAATTGAATTCAGAGGGGTCAATAATTAATCCATTGATGTTCAGAATTCAGAAAATCTGTTTTGTGAGTGTGAACTATTCAACTTTTTATTGTTGCAATCTTTATTTTTAATGATTTTAGTCGTAATTTAATTTAATCAAGCCAGTTTGCGCTACACAAATTTTTTTATTTATGGTCTCTGTTGAACTTTAATTAAAATGATAGATTTAAGAGCTAAAGTATTAAATAAATGTTATAATGTCGCCAGTATAAACATACGATAACATGAATGAAGTTTAAAGAAACAATGTAAATATTTTACCCGTCGCAAATGATCAGTTACAGTTCGTAAATAATAATATTTTCACGGTTGTTATTTACATCCTCAAATTTAAATCCTCAAGAACAATTTTAGTCTTTCCGGAGTTCCTGTTCATTAAACAAGGTGCGGACTTGGCCACGTTGACCTGTGTCCCTTCATCTTCATCGTCGTCATCGATCTCTTCGATGTAACTCCTTTCTGAGGCCCTATTAAAATTGTCTCTTTTCCCTACTCCTTTTCCTTGAGTCTCTTTAGTTGTTTTTCGAGCAGCCGAGGGGTTTACTTTTGCGTCACCACTTCCATCAGTTTCACTTGATTTCATCAACCTCTCAACTTTCATTTGCTCTTCAACCAACCTCGGTTTCTCTCGCTTTTCCCATTCTTGCTGCTGCATCTCGCAAATGTCCATTTTCATCAGCTCTTTCTCCACATCAAATTTGTCCCACTTGTCATATTCCCAGGATTTTATTCTCTCGCCTGACTTCTTGGGCTTACTTCCACCGTTTGACCCATTTGCACTTTTACTTCCGCTTCCACGAACTGGAATTGGACAATTTTCCGGGCCCGGAACGCATTTATTGTATTCGTCAAAAATAGCATTTGTCTCGATCCGATCCTCAACTGAATTCAGTCCAGTGATCCATTCATTTAGTCCCTGTTTTAATTGATCCACTTCTTCCTTATCTAACTCGTTCGACCTCAGCGCTGGCTTCTCCACTCGAAGCACTTTACTCTTCGGATTTAATTCTTCCAGTCGTTTCTGCACCAAATTTTCTAGATCTGGAAACGATCCTTCCTCTCCCGACCGAAGGATCCGTAGAATTCTTTCTACTTTCTGCCCATCATTACACTTCTTTACGTAGTCGAAGTCTAGTTGTTCAATTGGAATTTGGTATTTTTGTAGAAGAGAGACTTTCCTTTTCGTGGTAGAAACACTGACCACCTCCTCTTCCTGGGGCTGTCCGGATGAGGGGCAGCTAGAAATATCAGTGATTTTCATTTTTAAACGATTTCCTTTAGTTCTCAAACACCGATGATTTCACTCAAAATTCAAATCCACTTGAATTTGCATCTATGTCTACAATGAATATGAGCAAACACTTTTCTCAAAACAACAAATATTGATCAAACGTGAAGTTGCTAAAACGACTTAGAGTGGAGTATGTCGCTTTTAGGGACTAAAAGAGACGAAAATAGGTTCACTTTGTTGATGGCTTTGCTTTGGTCTACTTGTAGTGTACTCGTTTTGGAGGTACATAAGAACTTGTGTATGACACTTACAAGGTTATGGCGGCTAGATATTTACTGCGAGAGGAGAAGGCTTCCACTCACTGGAAAGTTTTACAAACCGCCAGAGAGAGAGTTTCAAAACTACGACAGATACATTCTAATCCTGTCACATCCGGGGAGTTCTTACTTGAGAAGGAAGGATTAAATACTAATAGTGTTGCTTGTTCACAGCCTGAATTCTCGTCTCCTTTGAATTCCGGAGAAGAATTTTTATGTTGTGAAACTTTCCAGAATTCTGTTTTAGACTATACGAAAGAAAGTGAAATCCTTTTGCCCATAAGTAGTTCAGACTCAGAAGATGGAAAGAATTACCTCGATAATACGACGCCTGATTCACTGCTTGACGGTATGGTGTTTCCATCCAGTGAAGACGAGATCGAAGATAATGAGAAGTTGGGTACTGAAAGTGACTGGGGTAAAGTGATATTTTTAGGCATTTACACAAAAAAGTCTTTCGTATACACACTTTATTTATTTTCCATGAACAACTAATTTAGAATATATCAGTGATTCCACTGATTCTGAGGAAGAGACTCTGGACCAGTTTCTGAAGCACTCAAATCGAAAGATTTCAGAGCGAAAGCCTAATATTGATGACATCTTCTTAAATAATTATGATCTGTGGAAATTCAAGCCATATTCGAGTTTGACGGACCATTTAGTGACGCATTATTGTTCTGAGGAAAACACAGCTTTTGCTAATAAAAATGAATGCGAGTTCAATGATGAAATATCATTGAAAGAAAAATTGCCTTTGATGGAAGTTATGGACACACTGATAGATATCAACAAGGTATTAAAAGTTGGGCGGCTCAGTCCAAGAATGGAGCGAATATTGGAGTACAAGCAGGATGATCCCTTTAGTGGCTACGTCGAGGAAGAGGTGGGCTGCTGCCAATGGTTAATTTTTAAATTGGAGCAGGCGTTAAAAAGATTTCATATCAGTCAGTGGCCAAATTAAATAAATACCAAGTTTAGTGTTTTACTCCGTTCAGAAAACGTCAGAAATTTTAGTAGGTACTTTATTTCAGAATGTTAGAGATATTGATTAATTGTCATTATCATCACAGTTATTTTCCAATTGACGAAATGTATAATACAACGAATCCATAAAAAAGTCAACATCCTCCTGCTCTGGGAAGTTACTCAACTCAGATCCACAGGTGAATCGGAAATTTCCGTTATAGCCAAAGCAGCCGGTCCCAAATGCTGTATGTATATTGGAATCATTATCAAGTAAATTCTTTTTCTTTGCTTTACAAAAATGATTCGTTAAAAGTTAATATTACCAAATCCTGGCATTGAATTACTCGTTAGTCCAAAACCTAGAACATCGTATCCAAAAATATCCATTTTCTCTGGCGGGCCGGGAAGGTTCGTGAAGACACACATGTTACTCATGAGACCATCCGATTTTGGAATGAGGGCACGCGGTAAACTGCCTAAAATTTGGTTCGTAATTTTCACAGCCAAAGGTGCCACGGAATATCTCAATTTCGTGTACTCGTCATCAATGCAGCGTAATGTTGTACCCAAGTCCATCGAATTTATCATCACTGGTATCTTTACAACAAATGAACTTAATTACCTATTTTAGTTATAAAAGAAGCATTTCTTTGAAAATGTATTTTTCTTTTACCTTTACGACTGTCCAATGATTTGTGAGTTTATCATCAGGATGATTCGGAAGCGGGTATGGAATCACAATATGTATTTTGCCAATTTTTTCGTTTTCAGTTTTCCGAGTCACAAATTTGGAAATTGCTCCAACCACCATTGCAGTAATAACACTGGTCATCCTCACTTTCCACTTTCTAGCTACGCTTTTTATTTTGACTGTTGGAATCAATGGTCCAAATTTCGTTCTGGCTTTTCCCGAGAATTCTTCAATTGTTCTTCTGACGCATTCATTTTTGTCATTGGAGAATTGTGTTAACTTGATAATATGGTAAGGTCCAGTGAACACTAGTAGGAAAAACACACTGAGCCGCTGACACATTGTCAATGATGGAGAGGTCATTCTGACCCCCGTAATACTTTTTGGTTCCGAAGACAAGTATTTCAACAATTTTAGAAAAGATAAACCATCCAAAAGCCCGTGGTGACATTTGAAAATAAGCACCCCTTTTGATTCTGGATCGCTCTCCTCGTCAATAAAGTTGGGTACGACCAGAATTTCCCAGGGGCTTTTCGTTGGGTCAAATGGAGCTTTCGCTAAAGTTTGAACTGCATTCTGTAGTTCTGTTCCGTTCATTACCTTTTCTGGATCCTCTTCATTCCAATATCTTACATGGTTGGCCACGTCAAAATTGTCTACGTTGTACCAAAATGAATATCCAAATTTCGATACAACTCTTTGTGCTAGTTCAGGGTATATTGGAATATCTCCGGGGAAAAGTTTGTCACGGATTATGTTGATAACCGTTTTTATATTGGGTTTTTGTGACAGAGGAAAATATCCAACTAATGTAGTTACCGGCTTTTCGTATGGTTTACGAGCCATGTAACCCGCTCCTATTCCATCAATAATATTACCACATTGCGGATCTCTTCGAGCTATTTTGATAATGATCCACCGGTAAATTAAAATTGGAACAAGTGTACAAATCAGTAATGGATACAAAAGGATCACAAATATTGACAAAAGGACCGGCCAAAGTATCTCCGACGGGGGAAACTTTATCCGATCCAAGAAAATTTTATTTTTCATTTTTGTGAAGTTTATTTTTTGAAAACAAGAACTTCTTGTCAGTAGCCTTGAGAGATTGTGTCTAAAGAGTTTGCAGTTTATTTGAAACAACTTTCTTGGTCCACAACTCTGAAAGAAACTACTTCCTTCACGCGCGAGTATTTACCATCATTTACAATCATTTTCTGTGAAATACATTTTCTAAGTGTGCGAAAGTAATTTAATCCATTGCCCGTTTATTGATTGAGTTGGTCACGAACGTTAACAGGAGTATGAAAAAGTATGGTCTAATATTTTGTTTGGGTTTCCCCTCCCGTGATTTTGTTCGTGTAGAAATGCTTTATTTATTTTAGATTGTTTATTAAGATAATGCCATCGTCATCTATGAAAGGTAAATATATTGCATTACGTTATAGGTGCAATATTGATCATTTCCATTGGATTCCCATTTTCATTCGTAAAATTATCAGGTTTTGCTTCATTTTCATCATTTTCTTCCAGTTCCTTCTGTGACCACTTTTCTACAATTGCTGAGGTGTAGGCGTCTGCTAATACATTATTTGTAGTGCGGATGCGGTCGCTGAAAAATGAAGATTATGAAAACTTATTTTAAAATTCAAATAGATACTATATTATTTTGACAACTGACTTACCACAACCAATCAATCGCAAAAAGTAGTCCAATATCCTGTATCGGTGCTCCAATGGCGTTCAAAATGATAGGCATCAGTGTTAAACTTGCACTTGGCGTGCCAACTGCTGCAATTGACACTGCTGTGGCTGTCACACTATTGTTTTAACATGGTACTGTACTTAAATTATGTTGATGGATGTGTTTTGTATCAATGAAATTTGGTTTGTATTGCTCTGTTTGTACCAAATTGTCAAATAATCTCCAAAGTCCAATGGAATGTTGTTCATTTGAGCTATAAAGACGCTCGAAATCCCATGAAAAAGAGCTGTTCCGTCCATATTGCAAGTGACACCTATAGGGACCACAAATCTGGAAATGCGGGTGTCTATGCCAAATTCATCCAAGCATTTTAGGGTGACAGGCATGGCTGCTGTCCTGGTACACAACAAATTACACCACAAATCGGTCAGCTTAAAAACTGTGTGCATGTACCACATAACATAAAACAGTGCATTGATGAATAATTCATCATGAATTTATAAATTAATATCTCACGATGAATCCACAGCAAATCCCGTGAGTGCCGCGGGTAACATTCTCATGTAGAACGGAAACGGATTTTTTCTCACAAAAATAAAATAGAGAAGCTGCAATACAATCAGTTGATAGATGAGAATGCCAATGCAGACGGTCAAGATAAAGGCGATCACGGAGCCAAAAATCTTCCCCACATCATCCACCTCTAAAACTTTGCCACAAATTAAGCTGGTCACACCAAATGGAGTCAACCAGAGCAGCCCTGTAATTGTCTTGATGTTCACTTCGTCAATTGTCTTGATCACATCCAACAAAGGTTTCGCCCTCTGCTCTAGAAGAGATAACGCCGACCCAAATAACAAAGAGTAGAAAATGACACCAATTGCATTCACACCCCTCCGTGCCTCCAACGACTTCACAAAATACTCTTGACCACTTGCGTCCGTCTTTTCTGTATACACAGTTGTGGCCATTTCGAAGAAACTGGTGAACACATTGTTAGGCACGATATTCCTTCCAAGGTCCAGAAAATTGTCTAGCAGAGTATTTTGTCTGCTTGCAATGTTCGAAGACACGACGGCGCTATCTTGGAGTTCTGTTTTAATAAACGAATCTCCAGGTTGGATGGCCACTGCCAGAATTAAACCAAACGCAGCATTACACAAGCTGGTTACGAGAAAGTAAGAAAAAGTCCTGAGGGCAAGTTTTCCATTAGTTTTGATATTCATAGTAGCCGCGCCGCTAATTAAGCTGGAAATAATCACCGGAATGATTAACAGTGTCAGTGCTCGCATGTAAAGTTCCCCAGGGTAGCTCATAAGTGACCGTAAAACCTCGTTACTTTGGAATGGCTTCAAAAGTAGTCCTTTAAAATTCATTCATATTAATATTTCTACCATTGTTGTGTTGAATTTAGCTGTAGTAAAGCTTCGTACCTATAATTAATCCAATAATGACCCCGGTCACTGTGCCAAATAAAAGTGCATTTGAAGTTATGATATCCTTGGTCTTCCGAAGTAGTTTAGAAAGATCCATGATTTCCTTGTTATCAACAAACCAAGCTATTTCAAGATACTTTTCTGGCAAATGAAGGCTCCCAGTGATAACGTCCGTGTCCACATGAATCTCTATACAGATTACATTAATAGACAGGCTGCAGTCTGTTTTTATTGGGATGCCCATTCATTTCTAATTACAGTCATAATAAATCGCATTTGCCATTTCATTAGATTATGCAGCGTTCTTGAGCCAAGCATTAAATGCGTTTTGTATCTGTTCAAGTACAAACTTTTGTTTATTTCATACTAACAGTTACTGACTTTTTCTGGCCGTTTACTGGTGCTCGCATTTCAGATCTGTTTTCACAATTTTTAATCCAACCAAACATAAAACTACTCTCATAAGTCTTAAGTGGTTCCACTTTTGCAGACAGATTCAAAAGCTACTTATACATCAATAAATCCTTTTCAGTTCTCTGATATGACTTTGCACATATACGACTGGAAAACACAATGTCACAATGCTTACACTTGCACTTATAGAGAATCATTTTACTTTTTCACTTTCCCCCGGTCCTTTCCAACAAAGTTTTCCTATATGTAAATACATACATACATATATATGCTTATTATACAGTTTGGGTATTTCTCAACTTTTCAATGACCCCGACATAGTTTAAAGGATTACGTCACCAATACATTATAAAGGCCATGCAGAACTGTGTGTACTGTGTTTATGTAGTTTATAACAGCATATTAATTTTATTGATACTCTTTGATATTTAGGGTAGCACTACATATAAATGGAAAATCAACAATATCAAATTTCGAAACACCAACAACAAATTCAAAATGAAATTAAGACTTCACGTTCTCCTAAATATCAGACGTTAATAATTTTCCGTTAAAAGGTCGAAACTGCGAGCGTTAACTTGAGTCAGTAAACAAGCAAGTATATTGCTATTGCTTTTGAAGTGAAGAGATTTCCTTTTTGTTACAAGGTCTCATTTCCTGACAACGCTTTGTATCGTAATATTGATTTTGTCTGTGAAAGAAAATCTGCCAGAAATGTGACATCTGAGGCGTGATAAGGAGAGAAGCGTTATGCAAAACAAGCAAACAAACTTTTATTATGTGCAAGAAAGAATAAAAGTGGGAGTTGGATGGAGTTCGAACATACAACACAGCACACAATAACGATTTTATTTTTTATATACAGACACATTTCAAGTCGTCAAGCACAAAAATAGAAAAGAAACGCTAATGTTAAAATTAATTTAATTAAAAGTCCAACCTTCGGTCTCGTTTTTTCAATCTACATGATACATGATAAGTGTGGAAATTACATGTTTACTAATAAGTGGTGAATTGTGTGCGTTTCGTGGGTATTAATCCCAAATGAATGTAGAAAGCATCACATTCCGCTCCACGTGACTTTTCCATTTCGACTTTTACTCAACACTAGAAGTAAAAATCTTTTATGTCATCTATTTCTGGGAGACTTTTAGCTCGCCCCAAATTACTCTGCAGTTTAGAGGCCGATACAATATAATAGCTATTATCCGGTACAACTGGCTGAATCAGCAGAGGCTGATTATAGAACATGTCCTCATTAGTGAACACAATGCCATGAGATCTTCTGCCTTCTGGCTGCACTGGTCTTTTTTCGGCAGCAGAAGTGGAAGTGGAAGCCTTTCTTCTCGAGATTTTTGCACACGCCGTGTTACCTATACTCCCAGAGGAATATCTTCTACAATACTTTGCATAATAAGCACCTCCACCTCCAATATTTTCTAATCTTCCATCACTTGGTGGAACACGTAGTAGTGTATTGTTATAGGAAGCTCCTTTATTGTCCTTTACACTTGGTGGAGTTCCTTCTTCTTTTGCTGGAGAAGATGAATCAGACTGACATGGAGCCTCAGCCACACTTTTGATTGAAACTGTTACTAACTCCCCTGTATTTCTGGTCTCGGGATCTCCCGTTACGTCCGTTTCCTGATTCCGAAAACAAATACACACGCGACCTATTGCCGTTGACCTCACCAATTCCCTGTGGAAACGAGGGTGGTTAATGGCATAAACAAAGGGATTGATACAACTGGCCGTTTTGCAGAAGAGGGCGGGGACTGATGAAACCATTGGAGTCAGTAAACTTTTCCACCCAAATATTCCCAGAAGAGCCACCAACGCGTAAGGTGTCCATGCCAGGATCCACAGTCCAATTAAAACGGCTGCCAACTTCGCAATCTTTTTCTCATTTTGATTGTCCTGTCTGATGGAAACAATTAAAGTTATTAATATACACTGAAACCCACACTTTCATGAAAAAATCTATCATATTCGCGGGTTACCTTTGACTTCTCATGCTGTCTCTGCAGTTGAACACAACGATTCTCCCTGACTGTCGTACTGCCACAAAGATTTTCCAATAAGAAAAGCTTATCACGGTCAGAGGTACCACCCAGGCGGCGAGAAAGAAGATAAAGACAAAAGCCCTGCTCTTTAAACTCTCATCTAGGTAGTCAAAGCTGCAGCTTGTTAGGAAGCCCTCCGAAGTGTAGTTATTTAGTCCAAGTAGAGGAGCCACAGAAAAGAAGCAGGAGTACAGCCAAACGGCCACAATCATTGAAATGGCTCTCCGACTCGTTGTTCGTTTTATGGGATTTAATGGATGGGCGATCGCATTAAACCTGTCGAATGAAATGCAGGCCAAGGTGAGAATGGAAGTTGTACCGGATAAACCTCCCACAAAGCCATACAACTTACAACCTAAAGACACGACCTGTTCTGAAAATTCTTTTCAACAAAGTTTTCTCTTTATTTTTCTTTTCACTTTTATTTACTTACCCAAAGCTCCTAAAACTGGTCCTCGGTACCAACTGTTCACAATAAAAATGGGCATCTTTGCCATCATGAGAAAATCGCTTACTGCCAAATTGAAAATGAAATAGTTCGGAGGAGTTCTCAGACACCTGCATCTACTCCAAAAGAAAGCAATTCATTCACCCACAGTTCATGTTTAGAAATTCTAAATAGGTTTAAAGGTTTATTACCTGTAAAACAAGAAAATGACCAGTGCATTTCCTCCGCATCCAACCACCATGAAAATTGAGTATAACCCGATAAACACATTATGAACATATTTACTCGGCGGCTCAAATTCCAGCCAGTGCTGGTTTATAACTTTCAAATATGCATCATTGTACAGACCAAATGATTTCCACTTTTCCACCGGATATAAATCATAAAAATCTGTTTTATTTCTAGTCAGCCTTTTCACTCTACTTTTTGGATTCGCTGTTTCATAGAATGGATCTGCAGAGATAGTTTTGCTCAACGTTGTAAATTTCAATTCAATTGAAGTGCAATTATAGTTGACCTTCTTTTCTCTGCTTGCATTTTGATTTATTACATACCCACTTGAAGCACAGGTAATGAAAAAGAGCATTCCAATGAACTTTATACACGGCGGAGCGCACGCATTTTCATTTCTATGTAGTCCCATTCTGGCGTTATCACAAAACAGAAGTTCTGTTACAGAACGTAAAACACACCAAAGAAAACGAATTGGAATAATAAAGATTTTCCTTTGAAGATTTTGTAATGACTTCAACCAGTATGAATCCTTCAAAACCAGATTTTGGAGATTGGGCAGGCTTGGCTTGAAAGATTTAAAAGTTTGAAGGGTATCAAATAATGAGATTCTGCAGACGATGCAGATCGGTAAATAAGCTACGTGAGAGAAAGAAAGATCCTCTAGAAGAGTGAAAGGTAAAGCAAGAAGTGACTGCACTCGTTCTTGTCGGAGAGAAAGCTGTTGCAGGAATGACAAGAAAAATGAAAATTACCTTCTTTATACGCACATTTTACTTTAGAGTAAGATGTCTGGAAAATAGTGAAAGCGACATGGAATTGGGACGCTCTATGAATCCACGTTAATTGAAGAATCTGTGCATGGATAGAACGATGAATTCTAGGAAATGAGATGCGATATTGAGCACAGTACTAGTGATGTAATAATGCTGACCGAATAAGCATAAATTTCGTCTGTCTTTTCATCCAC
The DNA here is from genome assembly GCA_021029165.1 of Cyphoderus albinus. Classification (NCBI taxonomy): domain Eukaryota; kingdom Metazoa; phylum Arthropoda; class Collembola; order Entomobryomorpha; family Paronellidae; genus Cyphoderus; species Cyphoderus albinus. The sequence goes on along the minus strand of VYYJ01001384.1, from coordinate 15,565 downwards.
ATATCTAGGGATATAACGAATGACAGGCTTCAGGCTCAGTTTGCTGATTGCTACCAATTTTTATACTGTCAGAAATTATATAGCAGTGCTAACATGTTATGTTTGACAGGTAAATTGGAATACTATCGAAGATGAATATTAGATGAAAGTCGCATTTTATCAATCACCACCACGGTTGATAAAATAGGACGGAAAAAAGTGCTGACTGGTGCCAGAAATGTCCAGTTGATATATTTTGAAGCATATTTTGTTACACACACTGAATACAGGACCTGTTACAGGTAACCCAATCTGCGTTATGTTATTTATAGATGCCTATGTTTCGGAGCTATGATATAATGAGTAATAATAAATAATTGTCGCTAATACAACTGACTAATTTTCTATCTAGAAATAAATGGTTCATAGTTTTAGTCACAGTTCTTCTATTTTAAAAATGAATTCCAAACCCATTAAGCTTAAATCAAGCAATCACTTTCAATAGTACAAAAACGGTCTTTTTTGTAAACTAAAAATAAATTGACTACTACTTCACAAAACATACAATCACAAGAAGCATCTTACCTAACGTAGTTTGGCTGACCATCATTCAAAATGGACGACAACGACGGTGCCCTCGGGACCCAGGCCAAAGCAAACTCACTCAACAAACCTCATGGAGTTACTGCTCCTCCAACAAATGTCCAAAAGAAGAGGCCCAACAAAGGACGTAAGTCCAAAGTTCGGGGTCCGAAAGAGAAGCGGGAGAGAAGGTGGGGAAAAGTTCCCAATAAACCTTACATTAGCTCATCGGTAATTACAATTTCGAATATTTTTCTACAATAAATAGTTTGTATACAGTACACGGTGCAGCAACGATAATTTTTTTATAGCTTGGCGACATGGCCCGAGTGATGATGCGCTTCGCCTGCATGGAATCTACCTATTACTACCATACGGAACCTCCACCCGTTGAATTCTACGATTTCTGGCAGAAGTTCTCTGTGGATGCACCAAGTTTTCCTGGTGACTTTGTAGACAAGAAAAAGCAGAGTCACGCCAATGTACATAAGAACACAAGTAGCTTTGATTTCTTCGGCAAGCACTGCTTTCCAATTCAATCGTCTCATGACATGGAAGACACCAGGGTGGAGATGGGTGGTCCAGCGAAGAATAAGTTGGCAAACGTGGATTTAAGTGATATTTGGAAAGATGTCCGGATCTCGATGAGCAATGAGAGTTTTATCAGCAGCTCGACAAAAATTTCAGAGGATGGCTCTGTGGTGCCACTTGAGACCGGTTGGGACGACGCATGCAGCGAAGATTATCAGGTATATTACATAATTTTTACGAGGTAGGTGAATAGAAGTCGACGAGACGATTCAAATGACCCTAATCTCGTGTAAATTTCAAGTCCAGTGAGAGTGATTTTGGACTTGATATCCAAGATAGAAATAGGCATCATCGGCACAGACAACACCAGCTTTGGGCCGCAGCAGGTGGAGTTGATTCAAAACCTCATCACCCACAGGATGACAAGAAAAGCTCATTGGAGTTTCACACGCCCCAAGGGCTTATCGAGAAGCAAGCAAATGCCATAGCTCAAGACATTTTGGCCATGCAGAAAAAAGATAATCGACTCCTGTACGAGTTGGCCATGAAACCACCAGATATGGACATAATTGACCATTTTGCGGATGACCTCGATGATTCTTTCTTGTTGGACTCCGTGAGCTACTCTGACCTTCCCGATGAAGTGTTTGGACCAGATTTTGACTTTCTCAATGAGGATAAAATCTACAAGAAGGGTGCTAAAAAAGGGAAGAAAGCGGACCTCCAGGCCAAAAAGAAAGAGGGAGGGAAAAGCAAAGAAGATTCTAAGGGAGAGGATGATGATTACACTGTGGATGGCAGTAATAACTCTGGGTCAGGGAGGAATACAGAAAAGGAGTGTATTGAAGATGAGGTATGCGAATTTAAGAAAGGAAAGAAAAGGAAAGGTTGGAAGGTCAAGCAGACTGAAAGTCAAATGAAGGAGGGAAGCAGTGATGAAGGTTATGAAGCGTGTATGGAGAGGAGACGGATGAGGATTGAGGATAGTTTGAGGGCGGCAGTTAGGCAAAGGAGTCCGATGGGAACTTACAGACCGAAACCAGGCGAGGAACCACTTGCAAAGACCTTTATGATGAGTTCACCCGGACCTGGCGCATATAACCCTTCGATGAAAGCAGTAACAGCAAACACTCATACTGCTTTGATAGTGCCTAGATGGAGGGCTAATATTTTCGAGAGTCTCGGGCCTGGTCCAGGCGGTTATTTGCCAGACCCAGACCCAAAGTGCACTTGTGAAATGCTCACTAAACATGAGGCTGCCCGGTTTGTTGACGAAAAAACAATTGGTCCCGGTCCTGCAAATGTCAATTTGTCCAATTACAAGGGAGCTGGACGCCCTCCTAATGCTCTTATAGTTTCCCGGAAGAACGAAAAAGATTTTGAGTCACGAACAGGAGAGTTTACCAACTGCTACGGACTTACCCGTTTTGGAAAGGCCCATCCTCCGTATCCTGTTATCTTGAGTAAGAACCTGAAAGAAAAGCTGGGAGAGCCTGGCCCTGGTGAATATGACCCACACGTTCGAAAAGACACAAAGGTTGGAATCAAGATCAAATCTAGATTGAATAAAGAGAAACCGGAAATATCTCCCGGCTTTGTCGCACTTCCAGACTTGATTAAACCGGACGCAGGCTTCACTTTTGGCATCAAGAATTTTATGGAGAGAACAGACCAAAGTCCAGGACCAATTTACAAGTTACCCGAAAGTCAACCGAAACCACTTTCCCTGACGTTCCGGCCTTTTCCTACGAGAGGTGCAACTTTGGAACCAAGTCCCTTGGAATGGGGCGTGAAGCCTGCTATAGCTAAGCTCAAGACCCTAAGGAGGGCGCCGGATCCATTCTTATGTGGCAGTCACGATAAAGCTTACCTGCAAAGTATAAGTCCAGGACCGATCTACGGTATTTGCGAGGAATGCATGGCTTGTGTTGAACCTGGTGCGTCTATCAAAGGTCGATACAACACAAAAATAGAGGTAATGCCCGGGCCTGCAGATTACTATCCTCAACCAATTAAAAGACGATCCCCACAACCAGTATTCCAGCACAAATGGCGAGTGGAGAAGGACAAAACGGATTGGGTCCGGAAAATGTACGGAGGGACTGGAGGGACGTTGTTAAAAAATAAAGTTAAAGGTGGACTTATGTCGGGGCGCTGGGAGAGCAATAGGGACCAGGAGCCTGGGCCAGAAATGCTAAATATGTTTGGACAACATTATAAAGGCAAGAGTGGGGCGATTCCCATCTCGTTGAAGTCGAGACACACTCCGTTCAAGTTTTCACATCTTGCAGACCCCAAAGAAATTCATATCGAGGAGGAAAAACAATGCGTCATGCCGCCAATCAAAATGAATGCAGCCAAATGCTGATTTTTTTATTTTGCGATCTTCTCGCATCTTTCCCAAAATTATCAAGGTTTCTGCAAATAAATCCCGACTCATTCCAAAAATATTTTCAGAAACTAAATCGTCTTTGTTGTATGATGTGACACTCTTTTATTTATTGTTATTGTATATTTTATACTATACACTATTGTAAATTGCATTGCATCGAATCTTCATCTGACCTGAGCGAATATACTTACCGACTAACCGACTTGTATTTTTGTACAGAAGATATACACAATAAAATCATTAACGTTTAACCACTTGCCAATCGCCGCGATGGCTTCTGGCACGAACCGTTTCTCGTTTTCTTGAAGCCATGCGGACAGTCTCCGTCGTCGTTCGAAGGATTTTTGATTTGGGGCCCAGAGTACAACGAATGTTCAGAAATAGTAAACTCCGTGGTGGAGGGCGTGTCAGGACCAGAGTCAACGGAGTCAGGTTCCTTTGCGACAGAGGTTGCTGACTGTGGGAGAAGGTCACTTGCAAGAAGAGTTGCTTCTTCTGTGGTTGGGTTACGGAAAAGCAGTTGGCGCACGATTTGAGCTAGATTTTCCAGAGAGTGTGAGTTTGTTCGGGGAACTGCGTCAAAGTTATATTCATACTCGTCTGAGGTTTGTGAGCTTTCACCTAAATTTACAGTTTAAAGCCATTAAAGTATGAATATGATTAGCAAAAGTTGGAGGATATATTTTATTCGTAACTTCATACTATATAGTCTTCGTTCATACCGTTTTCATTGTCCACAATTTTATCTTCGACAATTTCCTCCTGGTCGGGAAAGACGATGCTGTCTTTTTTGTATTGCTGCTGGAAAGATATAGGCTCGGAGCTCGAGCTCGAGGAATGTTTGTAAAATCGCTCCAGACGCCTTGGTAAGTTTTCATAGGATAACTCTCTCAAATTTGTGTCGATGGGGTATTTCAAACTTTTTTCTGAAGGTACACTTTCAATTGAATTAATTTCCTCTTCTGGGGAGACTGAAACACTTCTCCATATAACCGGCAATTCTGATGCAATCACCGGTCTTGGTCTTCTTAAATTGGTTGGGGGTGGGGGCACTTTGAAAGGGGAGGCAGAACAAACAATGGCGTTACTTGCAAAAAGTGTTAGAGCTACAAAATATATATTTTTTGTTCTAGCCATTTTGAAGGTTTATAACTGCAGGTGAATGCTTGAATTCAAGATACTTTTTAACACAAAGACAGAGTTATTAATGACTTTGAATGTCAACAAGAAAATGGATACATGCCACGATGTGAAGCTTTCATTTTATAAAAGTAATATTTCTTTGAATGAAGTTTAGCAAAAAACTGCTTCACGAAAAAGATTACTCAGATGTCACAAGACACTAACCGGTCTTAATCACAAGTTTTTAGCAAATTGTTTAACAATACACACCGCTGCTTGTGTTTTACATGAAAAGAACACCAATAAAACCACCTTGTAGCAAAGACGTAATCGATTACGTTTTTTGTATGTAACTGAAATTCACTGGACTCAGTTTTTCATCTGTGCCCATTGAACGCTGACTTTATGACCAGTTAATAAATAAATAAAGGCATCTAAAGGTACATAAATCGTTGTAGTTTGTAACGTATAACTTGGAAAGATGATTGTGGCAAAGGTAATAAAACGATACTTCGTGTGAAGCTTCAACTTCTCACAAAAAGACAACAGTTTTGAGTCTTGATGACGATAATCACAACGGTCGTCACTGCATACACGATCACTACCTTTTTACATTAGGAAAGGTTGGAGATTTGTGGCCACAGGGGTTTCCGGCTTTTCCAATGCAACTTTTCAACTACAGAAATGACATCGACGTCAAGTTTGTTTCGCTTTTCCTTGTATTTCATTAAATGAATTTAAAATTATTAAAATTCTATTAGCTTATCAGTGGCCATTTATCTTATCTTATCTTAGCTTAATTCAAATATAATTAAAATAGTAATTGTGCACTTTAGCCTTTCTCTTGCTTCATAAGAATACTTCTTGATTTAGCCTGTGCCGCGAAGTGTGTGACCTACCGAAAAAGTTTGTTCAGTCAAGCAAAATGGCTCGCCAGGCAAAATTGTGGTAACACAATCATGAAAATGGAAACACCATAACAAACCCAAACAACGAACGCCTTTACGGAGTAATAACTTTTTTCTACTTTCTTGCTCACAAACCACTGCAATTTAACCTTTTTTATTATTATAATTTTTATTCATGATGACTTGAGGGAGAATGTTGATGAGTCGATGGGAGTTGAGTTAAGCTACACGTTGATAAGATTAGAGTCGTCGTCAATCATGTCGTCACGTCACGCACCATTTTCTCACTACTAACTGCTATAGCCAAATTAAATCATCATCAAGTAATCGTCGTCATTCATTTTACTCGCCAGTTTAAAAAATACGAAAAAAGTGGTTCTGGTAAGGCAAAATCTTTTTTTCGTAAATACCCAATAAAAATGGTGATGTGATGACGATATTGAAGAAGAAGCTTGAAGAAAGAAGTCGGCCCAAACTGCCTGCCAGTTTCTAAACTCTGTTCTGCTTGTAAAAAATAAAAAAGGGAAAATGATTGTCTGTGAGTTTTATATTGCATGTAGTCATTACATTAAAAGGGGAAAACGTAAAAAGGTGTTTTGTACAGTATAAATTATACTCTAGAATGTATATGTATTTTTTCCGTTCGAAAATTATTTAATGATTTGGTTGATTTTCTCAGCAAACCCGTACTTTAGTTTTAAACAGGCGAGCCCAAAAATCCCTAAATAAAAAATGTTACAGAACTGTGAAAAAGGCCATGTTTTTGGATACAGCCATGACTGGTTAGCTGTGGTTGATCTCGTTTCAGTTTTGCCAAAGAAAACGGAGTACACAATTTCATTTGACTATTAGACCTTTCTTAAAAATGCAGAGGATTTAAATCGAGTACAAGTTTGCAAAGTAAATTATAGAGCTGATTTTTTCTGTTCAGCAAGGAAAAAAATGTTTTGTATGTATTGAGTAATTTCAGGGTATTGCTTTACATAATTTAAATCACTATAATTAGCTTGATTGGCCGATTAAAACCGGAAACTTTATTGTTGATTTTGATTTCAAGGTGTATCGTAGTATCTCAATGATATAAATGAAGCAATTTTTGTGGCCGACATGACAGGTATCGTATATATTTATTCAGTATTCAGTACAGGAATTATGGACACATCAATAATAATATTTTGATGAATTGAATGTACTGCGTAAAGAAATCAGGGTAATCAAGGAAAGAACCAGAGAGAGTGTAAAACGTGATTGATTCGTGATTCAAAACCTTACAAGTTGATCTGGTATACAAAAGTTGCTGAATAGAAATCCTAACCAGGTGCGAACTCGCCAAACTCTGAATATTTGCATATTTGCCACATGAGAATATTAATTTTAGTTCTAGTAACAAACAGGTGGACAGCTAATATTATAGTTTATGAGTTTAGTCTATGAATTAGTTGCACCAAAAGAAACTAATTTCTTTTTGCAAGGTCAGCCCACTTTCGATCTTGATTCATTATTAGTGTCAAACTGTCACTTTTTAGAATGAATGTAAAATATTTGCTTTTACAGAGAAATTGCAATTTTCCCACCGTTTCCAATTCCACCGAATTAATCAGATCCTCGTTGATTGAAAGGAACCAGAACAAACTTAAAACAAAAACGTTGTATGTATTTTAATTGTTTTACAGCTTCACAAGGTTGCATGTGCCTTCGGGCTACTTGAACAACTTTTAAAATGAAGCAGTGCACCTCTAAATTTCTTAGGAGGACACAGATCGAAGATGAAATCGAGAAGTTGAGCTTAAGCTGTGCAACAAAAAATATTTATGTGCGCTCGTCTTTAATTAACTTCTGCAAATGCGTAATTGTTGTAATGTCGACCTTTATGTTATGGCTTCGCGTGGCAGAAACTCTGAAGAAGTTGCTTTCGTTCAATAAAGTTCAAGCTGCACAAATCAATGTTATTAATAATCTTTTACGCCGCTTGGGCAGCACCATTTTAATATGTAGTTAAATATAAAAGTCATTGACAAACAAAAGTGAACGCAGAATCAAAGTGTTCGTACAAAATTTAATTCAGCAATATTTTAAAATCTTTAATAAAAATATATTTACAAATAATATCTTATGAAAAGATTGAGATCAGTTGAGCCCGTTACGATAATCACAAGGAAACTTTTTTTTAAGTTTCGGCTTTCGGTGTACTGCTCGGTGCTTCCTGATGTTCCACCATTTCGCTGAGTTTGTCAGTTGCCTTCATTATCGATTTCTCCATGCTAATGATACCTTTAATAAGTGAAACGAACGGTTTCATTTTATCATTATTCTGCTGACCACCGGAATCAACATTTGTGGTCATAGTGGCTTTTGTAGTTGTTGATGTTGACGGTGTAATTCTTCCTGCAAAAATTCCGTCTTGTGGTGAGGGATTGTGTACAAATACTGGCTTGCAATGACCTCGATGTGTTCTCTTTTGACCTTCCGGACAAAAGTTGGGCACACTGATGAGGAACCTTGTAACCAATTCTGGAGTGCCTTCCGCGGTTTTTCCAGTATTTCCCGCTGGAACTGCTGTCGATTCTGGAGAATATTTTGAGGACGACTGAGAATTTGAAACGAAATTCTGGATAAGCTCAAGCCCTTCCTCGTCCATGTCTGGTAGATCCTCATTTGTCCCAGTTATGGGTGAAGCGTCAGAGAACAATGAGTCACTTGATACAGGCAAATTTTCTTCCGCGCTCCTTTCCTCTAATTTACGAGTGGCCACGGTTGAAATTTCTGGAAAAATATAAAACATTTCAATGGGGTTGATTTTAGAGAAGGCATTATAAAATGACGAGTATCCAGTTTTATTGGACATAGACACTGACCAAAATTAGCAATTCAGCTCTCAACTGCGTTTATTTTCATTAGGCAATCAGTTTGCTGAATTTTTAGTAGGGTGACGTTTACAAACTTGCGTCAATTATTGCTTCTTTTTGTGTGCATATTTCTAGTTCCTTTTACTAAACACCAACGGGATCTCTTGTTTTGTTTGACTGCAATAAATGTACCTAGGACGCTATGCTTGACTCACTTCTGTGTTATTACACTCGTGTGAGAATTGAAATGAAAAAAGTAAAGGTAAAGTGAGAGGTTGCAAGTTTTTATAAACTCTTTTACTTGAAATGACGTCAAACGAGATGAACAGAAATCATAGATAGCAAGCAATTAAAATGGGGACAGGCCTGAAGCCATTTTAATATTATTTGCTTTGCTTATGCTAGTCATTTAATGTGATATTTCTATGTAACTTTGGAACATACCTCCATTTAACTCTATTTTCTCCACTGGGGATTTGCTTTTCCAAAAACGATAAGGTCGTTTCGTGCTTGAAAGCTTAAACTCAATATTATCTTTGTATTGTTGCATCGTTTGGAATCTGCTCGAAACTGAACGTTCTAAAATGACAAAATCATTAATGATTTAACAAATTCGAAATTAAACACTTTAATTTTTATAACTATTGTGGGAGACAAATTACTCCTAACCTCCTTCATTTGCGGAGTAAAGAGAATGCTTCAGACGTTGTCGTTCTGTCTGTTGATTTGCCATTCCAAGGGCTTTCATAAGATAAATTTTTCCATAAACAATATAATCTAAATCTGACATTTCTCCAATACCACCACTACCAACGGCATCTGTCTGTCGGAATGTTGGTATAGCCCCCTTTAGGGGATCAAGTGGAACCAAGAACTCTTTCGGCCCCTGGATAACTTTAAAATTTTTGTGGAGATTGTCCACTACCGCCGTCGGCAAAGTGGTCACAAAAGATAAGGAGCAGACCGAAATTAACACTGGTGTCACATTGAACTTCATTTTATAATGAAAATCTGTGTGTGGTGTGAGAAATAAAGAAATCTAGCACAAAAGTGAAAACGACAAAACCTAATTGAAATCGGTCTATCGTATCTCAGATTTGTTTGGAAACGTTTTCCTACAACCCGTATTAGAAGTTGTGCCAAATTCAATTTCTGCTTCAAGTGCCTACTTTAACTGCATTAAAAAACTGCACTTGAATCACTGGGCATTACCAACTGAGTACGAAGCTCGTATGGTTGTGTGCCCCTGTCCACAAAGACGCTCTGCTGCATTAGTCATGAGTCATGAGATACGAAACCAGCCTACATTGACCCAATAGAGAGCTACCTTCCATTTTCCCCATTATCACAACCTACGTCATCGTCACAATGGTCTGTGGCTGCCAGTCCAAAGTGCAGAATCATAGAATCGTCCCAGGTATGCCAACATGAAGCCTGTAAATCAATATTTTAATTCAACAGAGCATCTAATGTAACATTGTTGGTTGAAAACCAAACCGCATCACACAAAAATTGTTTACGTAAGCGTGGGTAAGTTTGTGTCCATTTTTCATATGCTCACTTCTGTGTCTATGCTATGGGAAAAAGTCGTTAACAAAGACGAAGTGAGAAGATTTTGTTGTATTTAAAAGCAAAAAATAGTACTGCAGAATCACTCAGCCATTTTTCCTTCTACTACTGTCAGTTGATCTTATGACTTGCACTGCAAAAATATTTGAGACCGTGGGAATTCCTTGCTCTTGTAGGTAAAACGTTAATTGATGTGATACTATGGATGGGGTTTATTTTGTTAGGTTAGTTAGTTGAAGTTGAGCTGAGAATTTCATGAGAAAATACTTCCCAAAAAATAAGCACACTTCAAATACATTACAAATATTGTTATATTATTGTAATCCAGTTGTAAAGAACTTTCGAGTGTTGTGGCTTTTCGAGTAGCCACTGGAAAGATTTCAGCCGGAATAAAATAACAAACGCAAATTGGTAAATATTTAATAGAGTATAATTTCCTCAGATGGCAAAATCACCTTCCAAACATTTAACAATGAAATACTGTGTTCATCACGAAATTTGAAAACAATTACAAATTAAGAGACTGGAAAACACAATTTCATGTCTGATGCCTCAGTTCAAATAATTTACTTCATACTTGTGATAATATGAATTATTATGATTTTGAATTTAACTTTTGGGTTGATGAATGTAGAAAAATCGTCGTTTACTCAAGCTTTCGAATATTTTCGAAACCTTCATATTTTAAGTCAATGATCATGTTATTAGCGAGGGAAATTTAAAAGCAAGTTGGCTGATGTAATAATACCTACTACATCTCTGGCATTTCTTAATCCCACTTGAGACCTGAGGCATGGCAGATGATTCTCAGCATTTAATTTTTTAATTAATTATTAACTAAGTGAAATTGTACTAATTCGTCATGTTGAATCCACTTTACATTTATAGAGTTGCTACTGTCTTTTCAACATGCTGCAATTTATATCTGTTTACCAAGATTCGAGCCCTCAGCGCTGAAAATTACAGATTAGAAATTAAACTTCTCAATTGTTCGGCACATAAGTAATAAGTGATCATATTGACATCATGACTTCGAAATTGCTTGATGTCGTCATTGGGGTTGGGAGTTTTATTGGGTCAGTCATTATTACTTCGTTGAGTTCAGACTCTGAACTTCAGAGATGAGGAAAATTGGTCAGAACACAGAGATGAGGAAAATTGGTCAGAAGCTGCAGAAGGAAAAATTATCGAAGCAGCGAAAAAATGAAGATTTCGAAATTCAGAGGCATAGATTGGAAGAAGACCTGAGGAATCTTCAATTGTATTCAAAGGAGACTGAAATACCGGTAACAGTTTTAAATCTTTTATAAATTAACATTTAACAATCGAACATTAGTTGATTGCAACTTTCATAGAAATAAAAATTAAATTCATGTTCCTGACTTTTCATTATAGAGACGAGAACGTGAGTGTCAACTGAAGCTAAAACGCCTCGAGGAGGATCGATAATAATTATATTATCTAGTTTCTATATTGTCGTGTTTCAATTGAACATTTTTGCAGGATAAGTTTTTCGAACACTTCAACTGTCAAGGAGCGTTGAATGATCTATAACAATAACAATATGATTTTGCAATGAAAATGTTTTGGTCATTACTAATGTACAAATATTAGTAATAAGAATTTATTCCTTTACATCAGAATTTCAATTATGTACATATTGCTTTGGTGGAAAAACTTATTTGCAAGGTATTCTAACTATAAGCATTACTTACTGTTTTCCCCGAACGGGGAAAATAACGTTATTTCGAAATTGGAAAGATTGCACAATAAGAAATATGACGAATTAGAAATATGTAACATATCATTTGCATTGTCCGTTTCCACATTCAAAAAGTCCAGACTGTCTATTACAACACAATCATTTTTATTTATATAATTATTAAAGTTTAACTTTTAACCACCAAATCTAAAGATTCCCCTCTATAATAGTAAATGCATTAGTATTAAAAATATAATAATATAGAAAAATACTGAAAATCGGTACAATAAATTGAAACATTTCACAAAGTAATTATTGGTAACATAATATGCTGGCTGTGGTATATGTACAGTGATTAGGTACTTGTGAATCAATGCCTCAATTTTCATTGATATGAGACTGTCACAGGTTGAGTGTAGGATGGAGCCTTCTTGGACACTTTGAGTATTAGCTTGCATTTTCCTCCATAACCCCGTTTTTGAGTAGCCTGAGCGCATCTTGCATAATTGCTTGGGGTCAACTGGAAGGCAAAGTTGTGTAGTTCGAAGGCACCACTTTTTGTCTCACTATCTGCAGGCAGCACATCGATGAGAATCTCGGCAGGTCGATTGAGTAACCCTAATCAAATACAATGTTTTCGATTACTAATTAATATTTTATGACTTTAAAAGACTTTTATTATTTTCTCACGTTGAAAGTCATCACTTGTGTAGTCGGATGCTGGAAGGACGAACAAACTTTGCCCAGGCTCGATCTGTTTATTAATTGATGTTGGCTGTCTCACGGGGTCAATATAAACAATGTTCTTGTATTTGTGCTCGGGAGTGTCCACTTTTTCAATTATTGTCTTTGCATCTGGAACAAGAAAACAAGTCGTTCGTTCTTATTTTAATTATAACAACTCAGATAAAATCATGTTTCAAAGTGATTTTCCAATACCAAATATTATTTTCAGGGTCAACCTGTTTAACATAGTTTGAGTATAGGCAACTAAACTAACCATGAGAAAACAATTAAAATTAGAATCAAACGCTTCTTTGAGAAAAACTTGAAAATGATTTTTTTTCATGAAAGGTTGGATAACCATGAGTCACTCACGTGCAAAGGTTGCCCTCTATTATTGAAAAAATATTTTTACACATAATAATGCAATTGTAACAATTCTTGTGAATTTTCTTTTTTATTTTGTTGCTTTATATTTAACAAACATCCATACATTACACTAAGTCTATTTACATGAACTCTTGCTCTTCACGTGTGTGCGTGTGAAAATTGCATAATATCTAGCTACTTAAGAGAAAAAGACCTTTGTTTTGCGTACACAAAGCGGAAGGAAAGGGAAATAAAAAAGTAACTGGAAATTTTGAACGTTTACACACTTAATCACTTCCTGAAGCGTCTTGGGTCATTGTTATTATTATGAATGCTGTTAGGATGGTTTACGTTAGGGTCTCTAAAATTTCTCACTCTGTAACTACCATTGACACCGTTATAGTCTCTTGGATTGTGATAATCTCTTAAATCCCTGTAATACCCATTGTCATCCCTAAAACCTCCAAAGTCGCGTCCATTGAAGCCTTGAAAATTGCGCCCGTTGTAGTTCACGGGGTAATCACGATTGGGCCCGAATCCCTCAGGAATTCCGTCTCTGTTCGTCTCTCTATCTCGGGCAGCGTTAAATCTGTGGAAGTCATTGTTACGGTGGCGATCGCGGTCTTCGAAGTGTGGTGGTGGATGCTCGCGACCTTGGAAAGGATGATCCCTGTCGTAGGACCGGTACGGATAATTAATGTAGTCACCTGGAGTAAACCTACCTTGATGATGACCCTGATGAGTGTGTGGATTGGCGCCTCCATTATAAGGAAGATTAACCACTGGCGAAGGGGTTCCTGGGTGACGACCTTGACCGTATTGCAAATTTCCTACGGCATTTGGTCCTTGATTATGACCGTGTCCATGTTGTCCAGGATGAAGGATACCACGTTCTCCAGCCACGCCAATTTGAGGTTGTCCACCTGTTTTAGAAACATTTATTTTAAACGTATAATTTAACGTTTTCTAGTGTTGTAGAGGTGAAACTAGAAAATAAAGTTACCTGAGCCAAACGACCCGGAAGGGTGACCTGCGACTGGTCTACCTCCAGCAGCGAGATTCAGAATAGACTTGAGTTTTTTAATATCTTCACGGTCGTTGTCATCTGGAGATGCTCCCGGAGGAGGAATTCCATTTGCGTGCTGATGCTGATTTTGGTAACCATAATGGGAAGCTTCTGCCGTGGTCAAAGCCAAAGGAGCATAGGCATTTTGTCCAGAACCATGCTGTGGGGATGAGGCTGAAGCTGAGGCGGCTCCGCTTTTATACTTTGCAATTTCCTCGAGCGCTCTCAATTCTTGGTTTTGTGAATTTCCATGATCTTGAGCATGATTGTGACCCCCTGGAACCCCCGGGTTCAATGGAGCAGCTCCTCCAGCCAGAAACGGTTGCTGACCTCCACTTCTCTGACTGTTAAATTGATTAACGAGCTGGAGGTTTCTTTCTTGGTTATTTTGGAGCACAAGAGGGCTTGGACTCGGTCCACGACGATTTTGTGTATTATAGGCAAACTGAAGTAATGCACTTTCCTTCCCCTGAGCGACAGAACTCAATGCAGGATGAGATGCAATGTGAGAAGGAATTTGTCCCGGAAGTAATTGGGGCGCTGGAGCCGGGGAAGGTTTTGGAAAAGGAATCCCAGTGGTATAATGGATTGAAAGTAGTGTCACCAAAAAAAGTGACCAAGTACGTTGACAATATGAATCCATAATTTTAATTTTATCAAACCAAAACTACGGAGTATCAATTTAGAGTACAAAATGGAGCGCGCACACTTTGTTTGTACGGTGTGCTCGTCGACCGGTCAAGTGTCCAAGTAAACCCTTACCACTTCACTTGCTGCACAATTTATCGATTCCTTGGAAGGTCACAAACAAAAGGAAAAAATAGCGTGCTTTAGTTTTACTGTCCTGTTATACGGACATTGTTCAAATGACTACATGATATTACTTCATAGCAGTTTTTTTAAAGACGGAGATTATTCTTATTGAAGATGTACACTCTGTGCAAAAAAATTAATGGGTTTTATAATGGAATGTAAATAGGTATTTCATAATGCTAAATCCAGGGTTATCTATCTGATCTGACTTCCTTCACACACGAAAATAGTTTTTGTTTCACATCTCTGTAATAACGTACACTCTGTGAAATTGAAAATTGCTGTGATGGGATAGGATGTGGCACGCCATTGCCATTTTATATTTCTAATGCCATTGTGTCCATTCTTGATTTCCAGTGCATAACCTTCCTTTGTTTTTTCGACAAGACCTGAACCTTTAAGACAATGTGATACGCTTACAATCTAGTGCAACCTTTTTTGCACACACGTAGCCTAATATTATATATCATATACCATATTACGGTGTGTTTGGTAGTAGCTATATAAATTTTTAAATGCAGCCTTTTTATTTTTTGCACAATGCCTACCTTGTCCATTTTGTGGCGGTCTTGAAAATTTTCCCATACTTTAAACATTCTGTTATGATGCACAAAGGCATAACGAAAATGGTAATCATCACGTCTGCGTCTTATTACTATTTTCGACGTAGAGTTTCTTGATGGGAAGAAGCGTTATTTTTAGATGATAATTTATAAATGCTGCATTGCTTTGTTTTTGCTCATCATGATCACGATGGTCATCATCCCAGCAATAATTATGCATTAATGAAAAACAGAAGCCCAACTTACACACAACACAACAATACTCCCTTTTAATGCTGATGCTGCTGTGTGGTTGGTAGGCAGCAAAGCCCTGCACCTCATGAGGTATACCTCAGGTGAGGGAGGTTGAGGTCTGAGGATTGGGAATTTCCAGTGAGGTTTGAGATCTGAGGCTGAGGTT
>VYYJ01001383.1:0-31621 GCA_021029165.1 Cyphoderus albinus | reverse complement strand
CACCCCTATCCCACTAATGTCCATTGAGTTCACACACTCAACGACACAACATGGCGAAATCTACACCTCAACACAAACCACATCTCAACTTCGCCAGCGCATATATACAAACCCAAACATTGGGTAATGAATGTTGACCAACCCTATAACCCTACTAACCCTATGAACCATCTTCATTAAGCGTCCATACGAAGCTAACCTGGATTTTCTGATAGACAGGCTGCATTTTCGAGAATTTAACTGCTGCTCTAGTGAGCATCAGCATATCCAATCTACGTAAAGGTTTAGTTTATAGAAGGATTGGACAGAAAGTGTGAGTGGGTTGCACACTTTTGCAAGATGTTCGAGAGATGTGTGTATTTGCTCAAAGCTAGTTGTTATTGTATGGTTTACATCACGTAGAGAGGAAGATGAGAGAGCCCGAAGGAATAACTTTCTTTTCTTGCAAAATTGTTTATGGAGCGGTGGTAGTGGATTTCGCTTTCATCTTCACTGTGACTGCCTGCTTTTGCGAATTTCCAGAATTTGTATTCCTTCCACATCCGTCATTTGAGCTGTTAATCTCAATGTGTTGCAGACGTTTATGGCGAAAAATCCGTTGTTTACTCTTTAAATGCCAAACTAATGATGGTTTAGTGCCTTTTTGATGGCAATCATAAAATACTCTTTCTCTGCGTCTTTAGTCGTTAACAATCCGGGGTGTCTGGATAGTAAAATATTTGCCATTTTATTTAAATTAAATATACTTAGGTACGTGAAATGGGTTTCGTGACCTTAAAAAGTGAACAAGTCGTCATTTTAACGGTGATTGGATTTATTCGCCATAAGGCGAGACAGATATTGCCGTACTTTGGTAAATGTTCTTCATTTCATGCTTTGTTTGGTAAGTTGCCGATGCCCGTATGAAAGACGAACTCGGACCGACCGCTTTGTATCAGTTGAGTTGGTTGATTATCGACTGTAAGCTTACCAGGGTCTACCTATTCATCAAGATTGAAAAACTATTGTGGAATTGAACGTCGATGTCAAGCTTTTTTTCCATGCATGCTATGAAATAACAAAGTTGAAGCATGTTTGATTCCTCCAATGAATTGTATAATATGTAAAAAAGGCTCACTCGGCAAAAGTTGGGCAGCAAGTTCACTTCACTACATACATAATGCAAAACCGTAACATTAATGACGTTCCAGTCATGAAATAAAGAACATCGGTGAATTCGCAATACCTTTTTGCTAGTTCAATGCCGGGTTCGAGTTCCACCACTTTCCCATCTGGAACATTTTGTCGCTCGACATGCTAATGCATTTGGATCTGTGTATAAATTTAAGGTTAGAAAAACGCGTTGAAGAGGATCTTTGCTTATGCATGACTAATGCAGTGAACGTCTTAGTTTTTCAATTTCTTAGGGGACTCCTGGGAATAGAATTAGTCTTTTCCAACTTCTTCAAAATTACTACATGACATCGGAAAAAGTTTTGAGGGAGTGAATGATATTCATTCATTTCTTAATACTACGAGTATTTTTCCGAGTAAATATACCTTCATTTTAGTGCCATCTGACAAAACATGAAATGTGTCTGTCAATTCTGCGTTACTTTTATTTCATGTTCTCTTTTCCACACGAAGTATCTGAAGAGTGTCTCGAAACGCGGAGAAATTTGACAAGATGGTTTTTGGCAAGGCAGGTGTTTCAAACTTTTGGAGAGCTTAAATTGATCTGATGTGCAAAAGTATGTTGCCGGCTTGCTTGTGTTTCTTACTTTCCTAAAAGGCAAACTTCCCTTTATGGAGAAAGATGCAACGATCTGTGGAGATGGGTTATTGACTGACATTGACAATTTCATTTACTTTTCCTTCAGTATTAGGTATCTGTAAAAGCCAAGATAACCGTTGTATCCCCAATCCCCGCAAGTTTATAGCTTGAGAAAATAAAGCACAAAACTTTAAACCATCCGTATACAAGATACTATAGGCATATAATGATTATTGATCACATCACATCACACCAGGAGAGAGACCTTTGATATTTCCTGGCGTTCCCAAACTGCCACCTGCCCACTATCATTCGACTATCTTATTGCGACATTATATGGAAGTTCACGCTTTACTTCTTTCCTAATTCATTCAACTTCACAAATGAGCAGAGCTGAAAAGTGTGGAACGATGTTATTGTTGGTTTCTGAGAATACTGGATTCAGCTGGATTTTTAGGTATAAAAGTTTCGTACTAAAGAAAGCAAAATAATCCTTTTTGTCAATGGGAAAGTAAATACAATGTTTTTTGTTTTTGTTTTTCGACATTATTCTTTTTACCTGCCTAATTATTTTGTTCATAAAGTTGCAATACAATTCATTGTTTCCAAATGTCAAGAGAGCAATGAGAACTCTCACAAATATGAAAATGTCATCATAATAGTGTTTCAAAGAAAGTCAGCATGAAGCCTTTGTAAACATTTTAGCCTTAATTAAATTATAAACTTGAAGCTAGCCAAAAAGGCATGACCAAACATTACGACATGTAAAATTCCAATTACAAAAAACAGATAAATGAAACTTGTTTGATCGTATTACGCTGTAACTTTCACCAGACCATAGCTTTCTCTAACCAAGTTACGATTTACGAGTTACGATCTAACAAGTTACGAGTTATGTGACGGTTGTCCACACCAATGAATCAGGTCTGGTCTAACCAAATTCTGTCAGATTCATTCTGAATGGCAAAATTTTACCTATAGGCTTTTATTTAACAAGAAAGTAGATTAATTTATTCTTACGAATACGCTGTGACGACAACTGTGTTGTGGTGAAAGTATACTGTGTAGGTGTTATGCATAATGTATAGCTGATTAGTTATTATGCTTTTTGATAATCAGTGTGTCTCTTGTTTGAAAATGAATACTCCATGAAATAAGCTTTTCTTAGTTCAGTATATTTCCAAAATGTGTATAATTTTACTATATCAAGCTTTTATACAATTATGGTAGGAGAGGCTATATCATTATAACCTTACACTTCATAGGAATGGAAACTGGTTTGGAAAGTTGTATTACGTAGGAACTTCTAGAGCCGATTATTCCAACTGATAGAGCATGAAACGAATTTGTCAATGTCGATTGATACTTTAACGCAAACACCGAGTCGCCAATTTTCACCAGTCTGATGTAATTTCTTTTAAACGGTTAGAACTACATACATTTTTATTCAAATTGGATAAATGATAAATGAGAGATATTCTTATACTTTTTTGAAAGTGCCGACATGTTATATTTATTTATTATCTCGGGTTAATAAAATTTCGAAATCTGTTGCTAGATATACTTTATCGAGAAGAAAATGCGATCATATCTAAAAACGCATTGGGAAGGATCTAGTCAGTGCACGGTAGCGACAATTATTTTCGCCGAATTAATGCAAAAATTATAATTAATGTATTTTTATTTTCGAAATATAATAGAATGAATTAAATAATGCAAACAATCCGCCCATGTAGAAGAACTGTGTATGTTTGTAATAGTGATTTTCACAATAAATACCTCCTTTCCTTGAACTATATAACATGTACCTCCAATCCAATGCATATGAAAATGGAAAATGAAACATTTTACAAGGTCTGCCATAGACCTTGTAAAATGTATGGGATATACTCAGTATTTAAAATAAATCCCACATTATTAGTTTGAAAACGAATCGTAAAACAATTTCTCGTGTGTTTTATTAAATGTAAATGTACATAGTAAGTTTGTCATAAAACTTTTGAAATAAATTAGATTTAAGTTTAAAATTCAAAACATATTTTTCACAACCTTGTGCCTAATATTTCCAATTTTATCATCTTGTCATCAAAATTAGTAATGAGCTGTTCCAATTTATACCTATTGTTTTTGTAAAACAGGCAACGTAAAGTATCATTTTTTTCTGTGGAAAATTTCCTACCCGATCAAACCTCTCCGATACATTTGCAGGTAGATAAATGAAACTAGAAAAAAATTGGTTGAGTATTATTCGTTAACTTACGCTGTGTAATACTCAAGACATTTGGTATTTCTGTTATATTTTCAGTGATCTATGCATTTTTATGAGAGGCTCTTTATGTAGCTCTCGCAAGCATTGATCTTTTGAACAACTCTTACCTGCCTGTAGTATCTCTCTTCTGGGAATATTTTGACAAAACATGCTCCATCTTATTATGTCTTTTCGAGGAATTTGTCAAACCCAGAAATTTACATCGAAAAGCAATGTACCCGAAGCTTAAAATGGATATGTTGGCATCTATGGAATTTGCCGCATGGAATATTTTCTTATTTTTACTTAACCTTCAAAGTTAACATATTTGTGGCTTTCAAATTTCCGCCAGTCCATCAAAGTTACTCACCTACATAGATCGCGTCATGAATGGCAAAATAATCGCATCCATTATTTATTACCCATATGAGATGATTCTGTTTAATAATTACAATAACAAGAATTTCAATTTAAACTTTGACTATCAACAAAATATTGTATTCATATACTGAATTAATCTCCATCTTGGTTTGAGTCTAATAATTTTGACATTTGTGCGGTCCTTTAACCAGGATTACAATTATTTTTGTTTAGATGCATAAGCTCACTTAAATTATAAATAAAAAATTGACACTGATTTACTCCATGGTTTATTTCTGATTTTAGTTTGAACTGGTTGAAATCAGTCAATCAGACGATTTCTCTTTTCTCTTTGATACTCGAATCACGAGTTGTGATTAATAGATCAATGAAAAATCTGTCGGGTTAATGTAATTATGCGCTCTCTCTTCCCTGTTGGTTTGAATTAAGTACATTTCTTTGTCTGAATCTGATTTCTGCTCTACAAACGGGGTAAATATATAAAGGCCCCACGCGTGATTCGCCTACTCCACGAGTGATCATAGTGTGCGCATTTAAACTTGATACCTCCAAAAATAGTTTTTACTCCCTCTGAAATGCTTTTTGCTTTTCTCTGGAACTCATTAGAATTCCTGTTGTGCGCTGTTCTTATTCTCCTTTCTTACCACGTTCCGACATTGCAATTTGTACAAAATTTGTACCAAACACTAACTCCAGAGATTATACGCACGTTTACAAATATAATATTATGGAGTTTCGTCCTTCAGTCTACGCCACATGACCACAATTCCGTTTTACAAGAAACTCGTGTAGGTAGACAATCAAACTGTCGGTTTATTTGGTTTAAGTATCATGATAAAAGAGTTCACGGCTATTATAGGCCAGGCCTTGAGCTTTTTAAAATAAACTTTTTAGCCCATTGATTTCACATCTCCAAAATGCTGTTCGTGCAGGTTTGAAGGGTATGAATATTCTGTGTACGTCTTTACCTGATTCTCCAATACTAATTGAGGTGCCTTTATTATTGTATTTTATATTTACTTTGAAAACAAATTGAATTTTAATACGCATTGAGGTTATTCTATCATTACACAAAAATTGATTATCCTTTCTTGATACTTTTATTTGAGGAGAAAGCAAATGACAATGATAAGAAATCTGTTTGTTGAATTAGCATGTTACCAACATTGTTTTGTGGAATTCATTATTTGTGTACATATGTTAAATGTAATCAATTGAAATTGAACTATTTCACAGGTCACGTATTATATTTTCCTTTAATTTTCTCGAGTTTATTAAAAATTATTTGTTATTTGGTCATTTTCTAACAACATTCCAAAGTCCTTTGTTCGGCATTTTGAACTGAATTCTCAACTGACAACTGAAATGGAATTTGTATTACTCTGAAGCACGTTCTGTATGGGTGAGAGAAAGGTTTTAAAAAATGCAGCAAAAAGGACGTAGGTGGTTCTTGAGAAGCTTACAAATAAAAAAGTGAAAAAAACGACAAGTTGAGGTAAAGTGTGTGTTTTGTTTTGTTTGTAAAACTGACTTCTTTGTATTCTCTACGATCCTTTTCACTTGTCGTTTTCGTAGCACAGTGACTTCAAGTTCAAAATAAACAGCAATCGCGGAGAAAAGCTCTCGCTCCAGGCACTCCAGAAATAAGAAACAGACTATGACTAGGTATCTAATTTGCAAGCTCCAGCAGCTAGAATAACAAGAATAAATCTAGAGTTTTGTTTGAAGTTTGTTTCATATTAGTTTTAAGGCATTTAAATGAATTTTTAATTCATTTTTTTTCTGGCTAGTGATAACTGGTCATTAAAAGAACCTTGACCGTGGAACAGTAGTGATCAAAATTAAGATAGGCGATGGATCATAGAGCGTGGATTTTTGCTGAATAATGGAATTGCTGTCCAATGGTTCTTCTTGTGTACCTGCATTAAGGAACACCATGAAATAAAGAAGAGAGATTTTTCAGGAAAGGATGGATGTTTCGTTGTTTTGCTTGTTGGCCTACTTTTGCTTTTACATATTCACCTACGGCGTTTCGCACACATGAAAGTTTTCCCAGTTTTAAAATAAGATCCCTTTTCAGTTCCCCTCTCACACTCTTTACATCAACATGCGTTCACTTTTCGAGAACGGTGTGTACTCAGAAAAGTTTTACGTTTGCTTTCTACTTGAACTAAATCCATCCCACTTGAGGATAATCTCAATGCACACTGGCATCATATTCTACAGTGTACCTTTTATAGCTTTAGTCATCCGCATTTGAGTAGAGTAGCATACGTCATTATTTATTTATTAAAACATTTTTCCTTTGTAGTAAATGGAAATTGTAAGCCTACAAGTTCACAAGTAAAACGAGGAAAGGTGTATGTCATTGGAAGAACAAGCACTAACCTTACAAAGCCTGTGCTCTTTATGATTATTAACTGGACAGAACTGGAAATTCGGAAGCAAATCCGCAAGAGACAAAGCAAAGTGCAATACCATCGTACGATGGCTGGGTTAATGTTTGCTACATTCATTGTAGGTGAATAGGTGTTACGTTCTATGTAGTTATCACTGGCTAAATTTTTTTGGATTATATTTTTGCGAGTTTTGAAATTCCGGAACAGAGTAAACAGGTACAGTAAGAAAACAGGCTCGCTCCATAACCTTCTTCGTAGCTTTCGTCGTTTTAACTTTCATACTCAATTTGTAAATATGAGAAAGTCATAAATTCAGGGAGAGAAAACTGTCGTAGCTTCGTTTTACGAATTTTTGTCCCTTAAGAGAAACCCCCGTCTTTGTGTGGAAACGTTTAAGGATTTGTGTACGTGTGTCGTATTACAAGCACAGACCCTCTTTTACTGTACTGATATAATAACTTGTGTACAAAGAAAGCCATCTACACATTTTAGTATCGAACGCTTAGAAAATTCAAATTTCTGTGAAGAATTTGTGTATTTCAAGACGGCTTTCTGACTTTCTTGCATAATAACATAATGACCTTATCTACCCTGTTATTTGGGTCTCCGTTTACTTTGACATTTTTTCATTCAGATGAAGTGTCACATTTTGTTATACACAATAAACTTGAGCAGCTTATTTCTGAACCGAAAACATTTCTGCCTTTGATAATAAGCTCAAGCGGCCTTTGCATTAACTTTTGAAGCGTTTTCTTCAGCTTTTTCAATGTAGGTGTGTGGTCCGATGGGATTGCCGTTTCTTTCATTTATTCCGAGCAGTTTCATACAACAAAAATTTGTCCGTCTTTTTGTTGCAGATGGCAAAAGAATATAATAAAACATGCGGCTCAGAAATTATTGTTTGGAGACCGAGTACAATTTTTCAAATGATATAACTTTATGCTATGCTATTTACTATTTTCAGTCTTTAAAGCTTAGAATGGAAGAATTATTCATGTGGCCTGCAAAAGAACGAAAGAAATTTCACTTACGTAGGTAAATGTAAAAGTTTATTTACTACAACGAATCAACTGCAACTCGTAAATCAGAAAGTAGAACCTTAGAAAGATGTTCGAACTCCTAACGTATCCTTGCATTGTTCTCATTTGATAAATAATTAACCAAGTGAAACATTTCTTAAACAAAATTTTGCTTTATATAGTATGTAGTAAATATGTATATTGATAAGTAATAAATTCTTTTAAAGGCCTAACATTTTCTCTGGCTACAAATTTTCTGGGAAGTCATGCTTAATCTTTTTGTTCGTTTAATTGAATTGTAACCCGTAATTCTATTTTCAATGTTTCAATAGACTGAAAAGTTACTTTTGTTTACTTCTACAGAATTCCATTTGAAACTCATTTGATTTTCATCCTTCCATTGCGCACCACCACAAGTTTACGGAAAGTTGGAATTATAAATTGCACAACGCGTGGGTTTTGCTGCATTGCCTATGTGAAAGTAATCTTTTTGTACTTCATTATTGCCACTGCTATGAAGAAATTACAAAATGACGTTTTTATACGATTCATAAAGTCAGTCATGAAATGTTCTATTTGCCCAATGTCCTTATGTTTCTGCAAAACTCTTGAGTTGGCCATGCACTAAACGATCTCAACATTCCTGTACGTTGCATGGTTTGTATTGAGGAAGAAACTACGTTCTAAAGTGTTTCACTTGCGGTGAAATGAAAGATTTTTTCATTGAGATCACAATTGCTTCTGGAGCAAAACCATAAAACCACAAATACCAGGAGATGTACAGCGGTACTTGTGATTTAATACTTTCATCGTTTCTCCTTGTGACCTAAAAAATGGGTTTACTCGCTAGTTTTCTGGAAAATACTTTTATTATTATATTGTCAGGCTCCGTCTCGGTTACCACCGCCAGCCAGAAAAAGCATAGACTTTCTAGAAACCGTTTTTTAATATCCTCCGCTAAAGAAGCGACTTAAAAATTTATACCAATTTCACTGTTCATCTCCTCGTTTATGTGTAGTAATTTGTATCCAAAGTAAGACATGACATGGCATCTGTCTTAATAAGGGTTTCGATAACACGATTTTTAGAGGGTTTCAAACAGAAACGTTCTAATTTTTCTCTTAATGATGCAAATACAAGTAGCAAGTATGTCTTAATACGATTTGAGAACAGGGACGAATATGTAGTAACAGCCACAAGTTGAACCGTAAAAGATAAAGCACGAAATTACTGTAAATACTATGGAAAGCCTTGCATTGCAACTTGCAATAAAAAACGCTACATACAACAAATATTAAATACTTTGCTTTTGAAAACGATTGACATGATACGTACCAAACCAAGTAACTAGCAATGTAAGCGATTTATTAGTTAATTTCCTCTCCGATGAATAGTAGACCGAATCGACCTAGTTGGCAGCTTGAAAGTGCAAAGTAGTGAAATAAACGCCTCTCTAGAGCCGAGAGCCTGACTCTCTCGAAGCAATGCAAGCATAAAAAGACCTACATAGAAATGCAGGACAAATAAAAAATGCACCAAATAGAATAATAAAATGCAGGAGTGCATTTGGCGTTCATCAGATAATAATATTATTTCCCAATTTCATCGCTTACTTATTACCATCTAGAAAGATTGTATTTATTTGGCATTTATAAATCCAATACGTATTGATAATCTTTGATCTAGTGATGTATACTATACTATAAACTAAGTAATAAATGCGCATCGGCTGATGACATGGTGTCCCACTTGACTTTTTATATAATGGAAATTTGGATTAATAAATTCAAACTAATTTTGACTCTTTATTTACCTTTCGGGACTTATTACATCGAGAATTATATTGTAGTTGATATTCCCACTGGGCATTTTTGTTACCCTCCTCATGCAAAATGTAGATCAATGAGACCTCGTTGGAAGTTGTTTTCAGATCACAGATTACCAACAACCTAAGCAGGCATCTAAAGTGGCATTTGCTTAAAATTACAATAGAACACGGTTCTGAACTTCAGCATTTTCGAAGCGTATTAATCTTTTCTCAAACCTCCTAAAGCGCGCAGTACCTCTCCAATATCAATATCGAGTATGAAAAGAGCTAGATATTACGAACTCACTATTGGTTTTCATTTGGCATAAATACCCTACAAGGTAAACCAGAGGGAGTAAAATTATATTTTATTATCATCTAGTAGATATCTCATTTCGCTTCACAAATTCAATCAAATGAAGCAGAAGAAGTGATTCTGAAGATTTTTATATTGTGGTTTATTTTCACTTTATCCAATATCAACATAGTATGCGATATTAAATTTTCTACAGATTGAAAATGTTTGTATTTAAACAACCACTTTTAAATATTATATCTCAAGTGAAAGTTATTGGCTTCACTCCTAACTCTAATGTGTCAAATGGGAAAAGCAGTCAAAGTCTACTTTATTAGCTTGACATGAGTGTGTGGAGTACACGAAACTCACAATAGTGAAATCGATTTAATTTTTTCTCGCTACAATTTTTATTCTAGATCCCAAGCTTTTCCCGAAGTTTTCTTTTAAATTGGAACAATGCAATGATGTGTAGGCAAGAGTGAAGCGTTTAGATGTAATATTAACGAAAAAGCCAAATACTTCATGATTCATGATCACCCGATCACAATCTATACTTAGCCAAGCGAAGTGAATGAGAAGGCTTATACATTTCCGATAAAAATGTGCCCACGCTTGTGGCTTTCTTTGTAAAACTTTTGAGCGTATCAGGTTACTGTTCGATAAAAACAAACGCAACGGCAGCTGCAAATTCACCTCGCTTGTCTGAACAACGTTCAGGGAAAGGTTTACCTCATAAAGCCCCGTCGTGCTGACAGATTAGGACTTCCTGGGTTTGCGGATACGTTATTGCGGCAGTCATCCTTTTCGTTTTTAACATACTTCATCTCATTATTTTGATACATTTGACAACAGAAGGGCTTTCCAGAAGAACATAAAAGGATGTAGACAAGTTAAGACAAGTTTCCTTCACTTTGTTTATACTGCAAGTAAAGTAGTGGAATCAATAAATTTAGAATACTAAAGAAAAGAAAGACCTCCCCCGTAACCAGCACAAATTGAAAGAAAACGCTGCGCTGTTGGTTGGTCGTTGGTTGTGATCAGCGAAAGAGCTAGAAACAAAGTGTATCTTTTTGTTCTATTAAACGACATTTTGGCGGCTCTGGACTATACAAATAGGTATGATGTTATACTGTCAGGATAGGACATATTTGGACGTAACTAAACCTTTTACACAATGTAGATGAAAATGGTTGTGTGAAGTCTCAAAGTAATCCCTTTGCAATTGCGTTTCCTCACATAAATCCGCTGTTTTATTCTTTATTTTTAAACTAGGTGGGTTAAACCAACATGAGTATGAATCAGGGTAAGGTATAGTAATCTGTGGTAAGAATATTTCCCATTCTTACTTTTCGTTCTTGGTAAAGTAGACTCCTACGCTTTGAAAAAGGCCTATGACTTTGAGTGTGACGGTGACTCATCGGTGACGTTATTAGCGTCATGTTTTAATTCCTCTTGCCAACTCGTTCATGATGTGTATGACAAAGCGTTCCCATTCATAAATTTCAAAAAGTCTTTATGAATTAAATCTATTAACCTAAGTAAGATTAAATCGGTTTTCTGATCGGTTTGATAATTCCATTTATTTTAGTTGTAATAATGATAACTGTATTTCTGACACAAGATTCATAAATCATGATTCCATCTTTGATAATGTGCGTAAGTATGTATATGAAATTAAATTTGCAGCAGTGTGTTTGACTTCGACTGGATTCTCCAATGAAAGTGGAGCTAAGCCAAAGTTTCAGAACGAAGCACTCTATGAAAATAGAAAATCACCATTGTCATTCGTCAGAAATTCCACCTATTGATTCATGCATATCCTAATATGTCATTTTCAGCGTTGCATGCAATAAAATGGTTCATGTTCCACCACAGTTGTTTGCGGTCTGTGGATATTGTACGTGGAATGGGATCCGAATGTCGTGGGTGAGCAAGAAGAGTGAAATGATACAGTTGTATGCACGTTGGTGTACAGAAGGCGTGATGTCAATCTACAACAGATATGCTTAAAATATGAGCGGTTACAAATTATTTAATTTTTTACTTTTATTATACAGTTTCCGACTTCACCCAGCAACTTTCCCAACTCCATGAACAACATGCAGTTCAACTACAAATGCTTATAGAGAATTACCGAAAAAGAAATGCAGAACTACGAAAAGAAAGGTAAGTTTAATGTTAGAATTGCCTTATTCTAATTCTGAAGATTCAATTCAGTTCCTGTTAGCTAGCAAGCAATAGATTCGCAGGTCTCAAACTCTACTTTCAGCAATAATGAGCCATCCAGCAAGGTATCTTTGAACCAAACACTGTAGCTGCATCCGTAATCGAGTTGTTTATGCAATGTAAATTTGCGGAAATCTTTATTTCGGCAGTTGCTGTCACTGTAATTGACCGCATCGTAAAATAGCTGCGCATTGGGGAAACCTAAAAATAATTAAATGCGAGATACTTAATCACATGCATCCACCCACGCATATTTCTAGTTTCTATTTCACGTTCTAGTTTTCCGTTTCCAGTCACTTACTAATAATATCAGTTTCTTCTGTAGGACTTTTCATCACATGAATTGCGATTCTGTAGAATATCATTTTATCCAGTGGGCTCAGCTTCTCCACTGTTACTGCTGGCTCAATGTCAACCAGATCCAGAGTTAACCTCCAGCGAGAAATTATGTTGTTGTTTTGGGATGAGGGGCGTAATTCGAAATCGCATGACATTGCTCTCTGGACACCATCCGCCATAACCGACTCGATGTTTTGTATTTCCCAAAGCAGCGTTTTCTTTCCATAGATTGGCTACATACAAACAATAAAACAAAAATTGGTAAAATATCACCAATTGGTTATTAAAAGCAACAAAAAAAAGCGCCTAGTTTATCTTCGAAAATTCCATTTTTGTGCTTACCTTGGTAGTACATTTTGGTAGCACTTCACTTTTAATTGAGTCTGTCAATTTAAGCTTTGAGAAATCCATTTTAATCGATTTAATCGATTTTCTCTATTATTAAGTTAAACTTTGAATTAATTCAACTTTCCAGCAACAGAAAATCTGCTTCGCGCTCCAACAGTAGTAACGGAATGAATGAAGTCAAAAGTTTGAATTGACACCATGAGTTTCTAGCTCCTAGTTTCATAATAATGACAACTGAGACCAAAAGTCATATCATTAATGTCATAGAATATAGAAATACACGCCTATTTTATCATGATGGAAAAGTACGTGATTTGAAGAATGCTTATCTAGACTGGAATGCGCTTGGCTTGGTCAATGTCATCTCGCTGGCTTAGTGAATATTAGCTTTGAGCTAGGCAAACACGACTATAAGAAGTTTAAATGTAAAACAAATACCTACAGATATCTAATGTCATTTACTTTAACTAAATGCAATGTAGCTGTACCATATACCACATAACATTAATGAATTTCGAGAGATTTATCTTCTTAATCTCTAATCTCTTTCACACTTGCTTATAAATAAAGACTCGAACTGGAAATATTTAATGCAGGAATGTGTATTCATCGCAATCGTAATGTTGCTTGCTACAAAACAGATATGGACTAGAATAGTGTTTAGATAATTTGACCCTCGTAATAATTTTCTATTAAGACCTGATTACAATAAGGTTAATTTCGCAGCTGGTTCATGACATTATATAATTTCAATTTATTATTGCAGGCCCCCTTGCAACAGTGCCATGTTCCAGATTTGGGAATCCCTTCTGCAAGAAGTGGAATTGGACTCTCAAGCTCATTCCGATGTTTCAGCTTCCCTCGCCAGACAAGTAAGTCGTAAGCCTATTTTCACTCCCAAGGATTTTTATATTTGTATACGTCTGTCTGTACCACTACCAGTGAAGCAAGAATTTACGTAAATAATATTTGTTGGGGCAGAATGACAGAAGTAAGAGGTTAACCCGTAATTGAGTAAGGCATATGAAAACGTGTGTGCCTGTCAGAAAACGACGCGTATAATATAATGTAATATAAATATTTTTTTAAATGAGGTTTGCTGTGTGGCTTGCAAGAGATATGTACAATAATATCTGACCATTATTGCAATTTTCAATTGACTTTTAGAAAATTTATGGCATAATTGTGAAAAATGATGAATTATTGGATGTCCAAATTGGACATTAAATGTAATTACGATAAAAAGCTCTGGTATTGTTTTTTCTGTAGATAAGGAGCAATATTTAGGTGTGCTTTGTTTTCTAATAGCATTTTGATGACTTTCTATCTTTACATTTTCGCAGGTGGCACGACCACTTCTGGAGAAAACATTTTGCCTCAAGATTCAGTCACGGAAAGTGTTTGTAAGCATTTTATTTTATAAATATTTATTAAATACTATAGACAAAACAGTTGCACTTTTTTTACATTGTATGAAATTCCATCATGAAATTGGTGCTATGGCTTCTTACAGGCACATCGAGAGAGTTTTGAGACTGTTCTTAGCAAAACGGAAACGCTTCTCGCCAAAGTAAGAAAAACAGCCATTTCCAGCTGGACACTATATCTAGTAACAATAAGTTTTGTCTGCGTTACCTCTTGATTTTCTCCATAATAAAATTATCATAATTTTATATGATTCGGAATAAAAACAATGATTTGTAGGGCGGACGAGCTTCCGCTGTATCTTGTTTTTCTATTGACTTGATTTTCTTTGCCAACTCGCGTTATTATTACTACTATGTTGTATGTATGTATAAATTACATTGTTCTTTTTCATTTTCCTTTCTTTTTATAGTCCTACCGTGACTACAGTGATGCTTGCATGCAGCATATTCAAATGGGTTCGAACCAATCTCTCGCTCAATACTACGAGGCCCATAACGGTGAGTTTATTATATTATTGAGAATCTTGGTCGTTGTCCTATTCATCTAAAATTTTCATGCTTTTTAAAAATTTTCAGCTTACATACAACAACTTCGGGGAACCAATGCCATGCTGAAAGAATATCATGCAGAAACTTTGCCCGCTCTTCTCCAGGTGCGTCCTCCTTTTTTTATTATGAAAATATAAAAATTCTGTATTTGTGCCTACTTCGAGGAACATAAAGCAAGATGAAATATAGACACAATGTGTTTACGGTCCTTTATGGACGAAGTGCCATACACGAGGTTGCTGGATGGATCGCTTTCGTACAATGTAATGAAACAACGCTGCGGTCGATATTTATGTTTGGCGTTGTTTCTTTGGGCAAAAAAAGAAACTTTTTTCCTCTTTTTGATGTGATAATTTGCAGACTACTTCATAATATTTTGTGATGCAGTGCTGAAATAAAAGAAAACGGCAAAATTTCTTTACGTACCAGAAAAAAAAATAATGCAAGTTTAGGTATATCTTTACGTTGATGGCTCAGGCTGGGGGAAATCTGCTGGTTATTAGTAAAGTTTGTTTTTTACTTTTTTGTTCATCTCTGAGAGCAAGGTATGTAGACAGGCAGAGAAAGTTGTGAATTGAAAAGTTTTCTCCTCTCATTCCTTCTTTTGTCAGCTTCGAATAAACTTGCTTTTCCTTATTGCATTATTTATAGGCAGACACAGACAACGCATTTTAAGAATTCAGACTCGACTAATAACTTCATAGGGTCTCTTCATATCTTATAAAAGTATCTTCAGGTATGATGTGAGTGGTTACGTATTGTGAAAATTTCGGAATTACAATTACAATAATGCACTGTAGTAGAATAAAAATCTTATTATGATAGTTATTACCTCGGGTTATTGTATTATTGTGTGGAATTCACTGCTAGAGGATTGTCTCGTCACGGTTTATGTATGTATGATGAATGTCTACCACTGTCTTTGTCTACAACTTCCTGTATCCAGAAACAAAAGGTGACTTTTTATACAAAGTAAGTGCGAAACCAAGAAACTTGTGCCGTTGTCTGAATGAAAACTAAGTTACGGGCCATCAATCTTAAACAGTTACTACAAAAAGAAATATCGTGTTTCATTCTTTTTTCCGCCTAATTGCTTGAATAACAATGTACACATAATTATGTAATATTATATATGTAATTATAATATTGTTCCAGACTGGTTCTAGATACGGGTTTTGCTTTATGGTTACTTGTGAAAAATAGATTCAGCACGGATGTAATTATTTTGCATTAATTTTTAGTGCCTAACTGTTGTTTTACATAATAATCCATTCCACAATTTACGTCATGTTGTAAGTGAAAGTTTTGTATGGTATCTAATCTTGTAACAGTGAACAGTACCTTTGTAAAGAGATTGATGGCGAAAAGTTCAAGGTAGAAAGTTGACTTACTACTAAAAGAGAAAACCAAAAACCAAGTTGCATGAAAGAAGAAGTTAGGAAATTCATTCTTTACCTTACCTTATTTCAAAGGCATTTTTTTCTTCCAGGGCGAAAATAAAGATAATTAATCTATTGGAAGCTGGCTGATTTTATAATAACAACATCGCGTGACCTGTCTACATAAATGAACACAATGAATTGACTTAAGACAAAGAAAAATAATAAATAAGAAAAAGTTGTAGCTTTCTTAACTGATGAGAGGCTAACTACCAGTGAATGAATGAAGTATGTGTTATCAAGTTTACGCAACGAACGGGGTGTCACAAGTCTCAACATAGTAGAGGAAAAAATATTTTGTTACAGGACTGGAGCGTATTCCGTAACATTTGCAACAAATGAAAATTGCTAATTTTATGCACTGCTTCCAAAGGCAATTTTTGCGGTGGGGTTTCTGGCAACCATGTTGCAAAATCTGATTAGTACGGTGGTGCACACTCAGTTTAAAAAACATTCTTCCTATTATTCAATGTAAACCCACAAGAAGGAAACGCATGTAATATGACATGAAGCGAATTGTAATCATCGTTCGTTACTCCAACGCTCGAAAAATAGTTGACACGGGATATGTAATGAGGCCTTAGTGTTCAGATGATTATTCTCGTGAGAGGTCGCTACTGCATAGCAATTGGAAATTTCCGTTGCTTCTTTGAAATATGCATGTTTCCTTTAAAATTCGCATCTTCGAGTAGATTCCAGGCCTTTCCTGAACCGTTCAAGAGTTACTTTCTTTTATGAGTCCCTGGGTGAATATTTCTGTCGGCAGATGAATTGGCTAAATAAGACTAGTAAGACACAGGTTTATAGCGTTCAGTCATAACGTATTTTATCAAAGAATCTGACTTGTGACATGACTAAAGAAGATTTGTTTTTTATGGAAGGAAGAAGACACGCGAATCCATTATGCATGACATGACTTTCAGTTAGCATGTTAGACAACGATTCCACCGGGGTCATACACACACAATATGTTACAGTTCCGGACTGCCACTTCCTCTTTGTTAAATATGTTACAAATTGGGTAAAAGCAAACGGTTTTTTGCATCTACCACGGGTTAATCCTAAAAAATAAAAAAGGTGAGAACAAAGATGAAGGAGTTTTGAAGCTTAAAGTTTGAAAAAAATATGGGAAAATCTTGGATGGCAGACATTCCATTTTCTACATATATCTGCTTAGCGGAATGACGATCTTTTTTGGCAGCTATGCCCCAGGATTGTCTCAAGTGTGAAATGAGTGTTTTTTAATAAATCAAGGATCCAGCACCTCGGCACTTTTTCAAGTTTTTCAGTCGTCTTGTGCAGCGAAAAAATTAGGATTCTCATCGCTTCACACTCATAAAATACAAAATCAATCATTGTGAGTTATATTTTTTACAGGAACTGGAAGATGTCTACGTTGACTTGTGCAAGGAATTATCCGACTCCGTGATGATGGGATCAGAAATCATCCGACCCGGGGTAAGTTGAATAACTTTGAGATTTTAATTCCAGTAATGCTTTGGCAATTGTGATCCATTAAAGCGTCTAAATACATTAAAGTAGGCTTTTGAGTGTTTAAAATTGCAAATGTGGACTAATCGAAAGGCTTTGTATAACAGAAATGGTAAATGCCAAAATATTATCGATCAAACTTGAGTAATGTGGGGTGTCACTACTCTTCCATCTGCTTGCAACCAAAGTGTCAACTCTGCTCAGCCTTCCAGGCAGAACGATTATGCTGGCCTGTAAAAATGTACATGATATAAGAAAGTACTGTAATATGGACAGCCAAGAAAACGTTAGTCCAAATGATTACATGTAAGATGCACGTGCTATTGAAGGATTTACGGAAGATATATTTGCCGTAAAGAATAAAAAAGGTGCACAGTTACAATTTTTTGGCCTAAATTTATAGAACTTATAAATCAGTAATGTTAGTGAGCCTAATATGTCCCTTAACTGAATGAGAAAAAGTGTCTGGTTGTGATATAAAGGAAGAGCTCGGCCAGTCCTACAAATTCGTACTCATCGTAGATAAATACGTTCACGTTCTTGGCGTTTTTGCATTTAGTTTCTAAAAGGACTCAAAATCCAGGAAGTTGGTGTGACTCCGCTCTATGCTTTCACATCCAACTTGAGCGACTGAACTAACGACATCAAGAGAAACATGAACACAGCATGCTTTTTTCTTCGTTCATGTAACTCTGTGTAATGTTCCAAGGGATTTCCATCAATCTTTCCTTACTTCATAGAGAATTTTATAAAAGCGCGACTCTGTTTTACACAGACGTTGTTGTAGTACGTGCCGTTTTAAGGACTGCCGTTCAGAGTGTATAATGATAATAATAGTGATTCTGATTATATGGTCATGGAGAGAACATCTAAAAATCAGCACCAGGACAGTCTTCTGTCTCACTTTAGCCAAACTACCAGCTACACATTCGCTTATCTTTACCCTTGTAAAAATACCATTTTAGAGAACATCAGTTTCTTGTTTTTGTGCTCTCTGACACACACAAAAAACGTGGAAATGCTTTCTAAAAAGCACATTGAACGTAACGTGGGCGGACTTCGCTTGGAAGTTCGCTTATTGTTTATTTACACAAGCTAAAAGTATTCTTTTACAGCTCACCTGACCACTAATGCGGTTTGACACAACACGATTAGTAGTTAAGGTTCAATCTTGTTGACACACAGGGTTCAGAGCCGTAGCCAAAATGGCCTAGATTTTATGGCTTGTACGTGAGACAAGTTTCATTGAGAATAAAAAATGAAGGCTTATCAAGAAATCTTACAAGAAATCTTGGAAAATTTTGCCATTACTTTTAAATGCTCTGCTAAATCCACTACTAAATGAATTATTTAATTGGAAATATTTTGAAACATTTGAGTCTTGAGCCATAAAAGAAGATAAAATAGGCGACTTTGATTTGATGACATCAATGATTTAATCACTACTTCATGCAATTATAAAATAATGACTGAAGGTTTCATATTAAGAAAGAACATGCTAACGCATTTGACTCTACTTCAAAATGGTCTTGCAATGACTTATACAGTTGACATTTCGTATTGTTCTTCAATCCCAATGCATTTTTGCTAGACTAATAACAAGAAAAATGACATGTGTATGTGTCACATGATGGAGTCAGCACTGTTCATTTCTTTGCTCCATTGACTAATGACAGAATCCCACGCATTTACCTTCACGGATTTTTTGTCATTGGAGGAAGGACGCGAGGACTCTTCACTTCACATAAATCTTGCCAGTGTTTGGTACTCACTCAATGCTTTTGTTAGTCGACAATAATTATTGAATGCCAGTTATAATGAATGAATAAGAGGCAATTAGTTGAAGGGCTTCCAAATGACTGGTTTCCTTTACTATTACTGTGAAAGCTAGTCAATTAGAAAAGAGTGTTTTATTTTTATATATTCATTTGGAAGCATTATGCACCAGTGGCAAAATAGACGGAAAAGGAGAAAAGGGAATTAATGCTTCCGGAGAAAGTTTCGTATATCCGTACAGCTGAAGACTTACGCTATAATAAAGGGCGGAAAGGGGCGGATAGAACTTTGTCATTTTCTCTTCCTCTGTCAACGACAAATTGAGCATTGCTCTTACTCAAAATTCTGGTTGACATTTGTAACAACGTTTCCCGTAGGCATCAAAATTATGTATGAGTTGCTTAATGAATAAGTAAATACAGACTTGCTTGCGATCACTGACATGGACTGCCCTAGATGCTACAAAACTTTTTAAAACTCTGGAAGCATCGTCAGTATGTTTTCATTAAGATACATGCTTTATTTCGCTCGTCAACATCACATACCACATACAAACATACCTGTACGCTAGAAAATGTCTCCTTTGTACTATTATCATCGTTCCTACTCAATAATGTTACACTTAATAATTTGTGTGCTACTAACCCAGACTTGGCGTGCATATTATGTTCACATGTTTATATGTGAAATGGATGTCTCTTAATTTTTTTCTCTACAGGCACCGGAAACAAACCGACGGTACGAACAACTTGCCGCCACGTGCAGAAACATCAATGGAATTCAGGATCTGCGAGATTTTGTGAAAACGATGGCAGTTCCTGCTCAACCTACACCAAGGCACGCGTTCACGTTGCCCCTCCCCCTTCTCTCCGTCCACGAAGGAGGAGCTGAATTTGCCAACCAGGTAATGATAGTCCTTGCACAATAGATTAGATGTAATGTGATATAGTTGTTAAATTTGGGAAAATGTGCTGACTTTCTAGGTCGGCACTCATACTATAATAATAAAAGTTGCTGCTCCTTCCTCCATCCATCATAATATCAAAGATTAACCGTGTGTTCATTAAAATTTCACTACAACTGCTACAACTTCGCGCGGTAGTTGGGAGTATGAGGAAAAATGGTACATTAAGCCACGAGGTATTATTACTCACGATAAAAACAAGATGACCCTCGTGGCCAAATTTATGCCATAAATTTTAGAGATAAACTAGTGTGATGAAAGCGACTTGCTCCTTCAATTTTAAAGGTATAGGAAAAGAGGATAGTTTACTCAGAGTTCACATAAGAAACGATCGAAGCAAACCAGGAAAAGTGGGACTCAGTTCCTTACACGTAAAACATGAGCAGTCGTCTACTAACCCATATGAGGTTCGTTAACAATTTAATGCTCCAAGGGAAGAATGTTTTGGGGAGTGTTGGTAAACGAGATTATTTTTTGTGCTTTCTTTTACAAGGTACACACACTACGAGCGTACGTACTCACATAAATAAAACTACCTACTTTTCGAACGGATGAAAGCAAAGAACGCAATCAGGCTGGCTTTCATTTGTCCTTAAACTTGCAATGAAACTGCTTTTCTCAGTTATAAGAGACAGGTTTAAGTAAGATCCTGGCAGATAAAACTGGGTTGCAAACAGAATTCTGGAATCAAAATACATTATTCATTTGAAGAAGAGGAGACATGCTATAATAAAACAGAAGATTCCATCCGGCTGTGTACCATTCAAACGTTGTATACTTATGTGCATATTGCAATTATGTTTTCAATCTTAAATCGACACCTACGAACACCTATAGATTATATTTTAAACCTATGAACTTTAAACTTCATTATTCATTGTTCTGATTTTTGGTAAGTTGGAAAAAATATTGATCATGATCGTTTCAGACGAAAATGGCTGATTTTATCTGTTTGCTACCATTATTTAGACAACGGGTTTATTGTCATACTACGCTCTCTGGTATAAGATTACGACAACATGAATATTGTATTTGCATAATGTATGGAATGAACTGCGATTATTACATGCCTTAATGAGGTGAAGTGGGCATAGCGGTGCCAATAGTCGGTTATATTCCTATGGTATGGCAGTGATAGCTTGCAGATTAATGACCCATTCGTTAGTAGCATATTGCACGAGGGAATAAATAGCCTCTGACTCTACCACGTTCATTAGGTAGAGCTTGAATTGTTCACCACAAGATAAGGAAGAAAATGGATTAGAAGACAAATTGAATTCGCTGTAGTGAATTGCTATTTTCAATCCCTTTTTTTCATACCCTGGTCAAACATTGGCCATTATTCAGGCGGTATCGTGTCTCTTGTGTTGATTATTGCCGACATGGTGTCCATTTGTAAATCCATTTTTATTGTAGCATCTACTCTTAATGTCGTCTGTTTGACTCGGCTCACTATGTCGGCTACTGGATTTTTGTTGCTAACGAGGTCTGTGGATATGAATAGCTGTGTTAGTTCCGCCGGAGTTAACTCTTGTCTGAAAATGGAAGCTTTCAGCAAAAAACTAATAACAATTTGGATCATAAAATTTCGTACAACAGTTGCGCTTCTATCCCGTGACCGACATTGATATGATAGATAGCGAGTGTAAATCCACAGCAATTGCAACTCTTTTTCAGGCAAACGGAATTCATTATTGAAAACTGTCGGCAGCACATTTAGAATACAGATGTGAACTAGTGGAAGCGACATGAAAGAATGGAATATTTGTAACCTTTGGATGGAAACAGGGAACGATCGTTTAGCAGTTATAATAGCATTACTAGCTTTAACATGGATTTTATTCTTTTACACTTCAAAGGCGGAACAGTTCAAAGAGGAAGTAAAAATGAAATGTGTGAAGTAATTGTCTTATGTTTAGATACCTTTCTGGTTTTTTAACAGCCTGCGTTAAAAAGTTTGAAGGTTTTTGAATATAAAAGTGGCACGGAAATGCATACTATCCTTGGCTGGGAGTTCTTAATGCATTTTGAGCAGAAACTTCAAGAAAGCAGAGGAAAATTACATAAAAAAGTTCCTATGAGGCAGAAGGAGTTTGGGCAAATCAAATATTTAGAGCCCACTTTTATGTTTTCTCATTGGTGGCACAGAATTTCTTGTACTGAAATGCCTTCTTCCCTGAGATGGCATTAAATATTGACCGTTAGCTTCTCAACTCGTTTTGCGAAATAGCATTCAGTTGTGGAGTGAAAGAAGAAAGCAGTGGTACAACTCGCGAAGACACAAGCAATAAAAAGCAAAAAGCAGACTGGTGAAGCGCTACAGCGGCACCAATGTAATACTGACAGGCGCCTTAGAAAAATAAAAGGAGAACATTGGACAAATGCCTTTGTTTTTACTTGAAGTTTTTACTATCATCGAAGTTACCAATTTATGATTTCCTAATGATGCAAGAATGCGAAACAAAAAGATTCTTCCTTTTAATTGCCAGGTTTATCGAGTCAATATAGACATTTACGTAAAAATGCTTGCATTTAATGCACAATTAAACACCATGATTGCAACGCCTATTGATGAAATCGTCCTAGTTCTAGATTTTCTAATGATTTCCTTTATTATCTTACTAGTTGAAAATATTTGGATGTTTTGACCTTTTGAGTTGAATATCGTTCCCTTTTCCAGACCATTTCATCACGCTAAATGTATTGAACTTGTCAGTTTAAACTGTTCAAATAAGACAAACCGGGTGGAATTTAATTACAAAGAACGATCTCTATCAAAAGGGCAGTACCAAACTGTTGGGAAAGAAATATTACACTAGACATCTGTAAAAGTCACTTAACCTTTAAGAAGTGGCGTCTCTACGGAATCGTGAATGGGAAACGAATCTACATCATGAATGGGATGAAAAGTACAGAACGCGCTTGTAATTTAAATTGTTTATTTATTATTAAAATTTCAGGATCTTTCCCATGTGCCAGTACTGAAGGATGAGTTGATAATGGATCGCTTGATAACCAACTCAATTCGCAGTCGAATTGACGGGCTGCGAAAGGAAATGTCGGAGTTGGAAGCTGAAACGAAGCCCATTCAAGATTCATTGGACACGCTGGTCCGAATGCAACTGAGGTGAGCTTTGCATGACTTGTTTACTTTTTCTTCAACTTAATAATGCATTTAGTAAAATGGGCTATTTCAAATTAACTATTGTGTTCGACAACGGTATACATTTACTCAACCCAGTTCCATCTTGTTTTCACTGTATCGTTTTTCATGTTCGTGTGTGACCTAAATTCACGAGAAAAATGGTGTATTGTTCAGTTCATGACACAAGAAACTCCTTTCTTATCTTGGAGCAGCCCGCTCAAGAGCGAATGTATCGAAGAAAGAAAAGCAGTCAACCCACTGAAAGAATTAAATTGCTTGTGTAATATTTCACGAGAAGTTAACATATGCAAATCAAGATTGGCCGCGACTCAGTAAGTAATAAATATCTTTCAGCTACAGTTTTGTCAGGCTTCCATCTTCAGTTACACGGTCTGACTAAATGAAAGATGGAAGAATTTCAATCAATGGTTACTGAAAAAACTTCATTCGTCTACCACGCAGAATTCTTGTACTTTTCCTTCCCTTCCGGCCAATAAATTTTTGTATGAGAAAAAATACTCACCTGGCTCATTTTACCTCCGCCCCGGAAACCCTTCCACTGCTACTTTACTTCGGTTAAAGTGTATCAGAATTTGGCATAAATCAGAGTGGAAGTTTCATGCATGATTTTTCTTCGACAATGGAATTTGATACATTTATTTCATCTATCGGTTTACCATCTTTGCCCTAATGAATTCTACCACCCAACAACAAAATATGTAGGTATGTATAAATATATTTCGTGTGCGTGGATTGTTCGCAAAAATGATTGCCAGCGTATCAAAAAATAGTCAATTATTTCGAAACCCGATCCACCTTCCGTCTTCGACGATGACATTTATGTTTTTAATCCAATTAGTATTGTATATTTCTTCGGGTTTCTTTTTCTATAGACATCTGAATAGGACCTTCAATTACTTGCCATCACAAAGACACTACTACCTCCGTATTAGGCGTCCTTGTTATTTTTAATCAAATTTCTTTAATCACTTCCATCCATCCGCTGAAACGACTAACAAGAAGTTTAAGAACCACGGCACCATTATTTTGACTCCCAGCAACTTGAACTGGCTTTTTTCTTTCCACTCCCGAAAGGAATGAGTGAGCTTAGCGAAACGGAAAGTGCAGCTGTAGACAATTATTACAGGTATTCCGGAACGACTGGAAGGAAGTATTCGTTCGTTTAATAAAACGGATTTCGTCAAAAAATACGCCTACAACTACAGAAACTGGAGTGAGTGGGGCACACTCCGACCAGCTTTACTTTTAATTGTATTATATTACTACTTGAATAAAACCCGTAGATCCACTTTTGTAAAAAAACTGAACAACGCATGAGAAATCGTGTTTTCTGTTTACTTAAGACTCTATTTTTATTCACAATGGACACCATTTGTTAAGGAAATCATTTTTTTCGTTTCTTTGTGCAGGAGCCTGGATTCCAATCTCTACAACAAAGCAAACGAGCTTCAAGAAGAATTAAGCATGAAAAGGTTCGATCTTCGAGTAGCTAAGATGCAGCTTGCCGCCTTGAGAGCGCAGGTAAGTCGAAGAAAATTGTAAAGAAAGGAATGTAATCTTGATCGACTTAGATCAATATTTCACATTCTTTTTCTCCTAATATCCAGTATGATATGATGAGGTTGTGAAATGATGACATGCTATCATTTTATCAAAGGCATTAAATCTGATCAGGGGTATTTTTATCATTTCCGAAAATCAAAGTGATCTGTAGTAATCAGGAGACAATGCCGGACTGTCCACAGCTTAAATATTGTCATCGATATAATCTACTAACTGGACGCTACTAATAGAGTTTTAGAAGCATGTTGCTGTCGCAGTCTAGATAAAGCATTTCCTTTGAAGCAGACTAATCTTCTTTCTGATATGTGATTCGAAAAAGTGGTCCAATAATCGCTTCTGGAAGTACTGATTAAGTGGAAAGCAAAGACTAATCTTATAATAATAGAATAATTTCATTGAATTTCACGCTTTTCCACAAACGCGTACTTCCTTAGGTTGGAGACAACAGGCTGAGTGTCTAGAAGGCTCATTGCTTCCTCCTACACAGAACTCAGGAAACCGCTTGTATGGTCTGCGAACGGAATAGCAATTTAGATACAAAAGTTTTTTTCTTTCACGATGGTTGAAGTTGAAACGGCAACGCAGCACTCTACACACCGCACACGGTTTCATTACAGTGGAGAGAGGACATTTTATCGTATCAGCTTTGGCTGCTCTTATGAAGAGGGACAAGGACAAAATCTATTTTCAGCCTCACTTCACCAAGAGGAGTTAAAGATTGATACGATGTCATATTATTTTTATTGTTACTTTTTCCCTTATTCTACTTTCTTTTTGCCTATCCACCACTTGCATCACGTCGCGCCAGACTTCTTTCCATGTACATATGCATCCATCGGTCATATCCTCCATCTACAATTGAATATTTTTTCATGCTTTCACGATGCCATTTCGACGGGAATCGATGACTGAGTTAGTAAATGGATGAGTGGCATGCATAGTTAGGCTTTAGGTTATATCGTCGTCCATGAAATGTAAAAGCAGCAAAAATACGCTTTCGTGATCAAAGAGTTTTCTTATTTGACGTTTTCTTTCTTTTTGATTATTTGTATATACAATACATAATATCAAAAGAAGTGCTGTTGTTGATGTAGAAGATCCTCTGTCCCTTTCTCTTTGTTGTCCTTTCCTTTCTTCTGACATCGTATTTTTCCACGACTTTTCTCTCGCGGAGACCGAGCTAGAATATAGGAAACTTGGTTTGATTCCGACAGCGGGGTCGCATTTTACTACCTGTTATTTTATTGTTTTCTCCGCGGCTTCAATGCATGCCTCATTTCGTATTCTACTCCTGGCTCTCACAAAGTGTCTGACTTGAATCTACATTTGGTAGGGCTGCACACAATAATAAATTTCATGCATTGCATGTAATGCTTATTTACATACAAACTTTCTACATGTTTGCTCCTACGATTGTCACTATTCATTATTGTGCACAATTTAGTCAGGCGAAGAGAGAAATCGCTGCTACCTTAGAATATTAAGCACAAAGGAAATGTGCAAGTAGGCTTGCAAAAAAAATGAATGTGAAACTGGCGTTCCCTGCTTTATTGTATTAAGGTAGTGTAATGCAGGAATATAATGCATTCCTTTCAGAGATTTATTGCCATCCTTTTAAGCTAACAGTGGACAAATATTTTCAATCGTAAAATTCCTTTGCGCCTATAATTATGAAAAAATCGTATTATAAAATACAAAACGAGAGCGTGTCAAGGGTTGTTTTATAGTTGGGAGAATAATGTTCCTATACTTAGCCTTTTACTACACAGTCAACTCAATGGTCGATTGTGGTTTCGCTTGCACTTGGACAAATGAAACCTGCATTGTAACT
This sequence comes from Cyphoderus albinus, assembly GCA_021029165.1. NCBI lineage: Eukaryota > Metazoa > Arthropoda > Collembola > Entomobryomorpha > Paronellidae > Cyphoderus > Cyphoderus albinus. The sequence goes on along the minus strand of VYYJ01001383.1, from coordinate 4,597 downwards.
TTGAAAGAGAAAGCTTGTGAAAGGGTAAACACTGTGTTCTGTGTAATCGTGGTTGGTAAATTGATCATTGACAGTTTCCTGTTTACCTTCGTAAATGTAATCGGAAGTGTAGAAAGTTGATGGCGAAATCAGTTTCAGAAAGGAAAATGGATCATGTAGGACATCCGTTAAAAACTTTCTTTAGTAGGAGTAAACAGTGTAAACACCTTTGGAAAGGACAAAAGGAAATTTTTATAGTTGCTAAAAGACTGATTGCTTTCATTTTATGACACCCAATAATACTGAGACAATGTTGGGCGATCTTACAACTCGGAGGACATAAAAAGTGATAATGTGTTTCTTTTTGTTCCAATTCATACTAAAGATTTTTATTGGTTTATTAAAATGTATAGAGGGAGCTGTTTGGACCCCTCGCTAAAGCGGAGATGACTGGCGTAATAGGCGGTAAAGGTGGGAAGATGATGGGAGGCGATACAATTTCCATGGCTGGAGAGGACTTGTCAACAGGAAGTGGTGGTTCAGGAGGAAAAGTGGACCGAAAAATGTCCGCAGCTACAGCTCAAACGATGAAATCGAAATGGATGAAAGCGTTCAAGAGCTTAAAGACCACAGGCCCTGCTCCTGGGGCAAAGGAAGTGGAAAAGTGAGTATTTATTACCCATACATAATAGCACTTAATTTCACCTCCACAAATTTAATCACCTGTGCCACATAACACAAATGTGCCTTTTGTCCTTGTCCGTTTAATCAAATCATGGAAATTACCTTGTTTCGACGATCACACATTTTTCATTGCTTCCTCTTTCCTTCTTTAAGCCTTCACATTTTTCACCAATTTCATGATAACAAAATACTGTCATCAAATATATCCTATCATACACTTTGAACTGCTATAATTTAATTTTAAAATCGCTTGTTTTACTAGACGTTGAAAATGAAGATAAAACTAGCCACCATAAACACAAGGAAATTAGATTAGGAAGTGGCAAACAAGTTTATGATTGGGAAATGGATGCCGTAATTTTGAAATAGAATTTGGAAACAGATTTACTTATAAAGGTCTGCTATATTTGGTAAAATTGAAAGATAATTTGAGAAATGTCAGTTTTAATGTTAAAACTATACTTCCTTAGGAATTATTTTACTACAGTTTAGATTTTGGTTGTTTATTCGAAACCAAAAGGATTGTGAAGTAAAAGCTAGTTTGTCGCGGTTCGCTAAAATATGTTTACTAGAGTAGAGCCAGAAGAAAGTGTACGGTTCTTCTAGTCCTACATTTTATGTACACAAGAGTCAGTAGTAGAGACAATTATTGATGATTACTACTAATTACTTCCTCATGTGTTTTATTTGACTTGGATGTGATGCGAAACTTGTTGACTAATTGTGTTTGATTGATGATAAAATAATTTGGCCGCTTCCTGCCGAGGTGAAAAAACCACAAAACCAAATGTTCTACGCAGTCTCCGCTATCATGGCTATGAGGTACTGTTCTTTGGTAAAATCAATACGTTCATTATTATTACTAAATACATTTTGCAGACAACTTGATGCGTAAATACGTAAATCAGTTAAAAAGTAATAATATTGAGACATTTTGTGCCTGACATAATATTTAATCGCAGTCTTGTGTCAATAATGCATACCAAATTATATTATTGCTAGAAATTTTTGAAGCTTCTGATACATATCTGTACTGTAGATGTTGTAGATGTATGCTATAAAAAGTAGACGTCGGGGTACATTTTATGCTGTAAAAGCGAACATTTATTAAATACTATTATTACTAGAAATACTATTCTGACATTTAAGAATCTATATGTACTTTGATACGTATTTCACAATTCACTCTGTGTCTTATTTCTTGCCGTCAAAAATTATGTAAAAGCATTATGTACTTGGTTATATTTATTACTGTTACACTTTAATCAGCTCCTCGTAAGTAATTATCGATAATTTCTGTTGGAAGATGTTTTTAAACATCTTGGTTGTTGGATACTATAAATTCCTATTCTCGTATGCACGTTACTCAATATATGTTTAATTAATTACAGCTTTTGCTTTGTGTAACCCGTCATTCGCCCAACGCTAGGCTCAGCTTTCACTCACATTTTTGCTCGCCCATTATAATTGTAACATATTAAAAGTGCTTGCAGCAATTTATGCAAAAACTCCTTCCGGCTCAGAGCATGAATGAAGAAGGGTTTATTCATTAAGCGATCCTTTGCTTTTTGATTTAGATGTGTCTGTGAAACCTCGAATCAAATTCCCACTCGTTTTCCGTGTAAGCAGCGTTCAAAGTGTCTTCTTTCAAACAATGCATTTATTTATTTGAGGGGCATGAGTGATGTAAGACTCTGCTCTCCTCTCCTCCCATCCTAGGCTCAGAAAGAGTCCGGAAATGATTGATGAATGTGCACCCACCCACTTGTTTCCCAACTCCTCCAACTTAATTTACTGACGCAAGGCAAAATATACATACGTTAGTATATTTAAAGCTTAAATTATTTTGTAAGGCGAGAGACCTATTTATATATAACCTCATTATCGTGAGACATTTTTATTTTCATCGATCATATTACGCTGGTGGTTATTGGCAGATAACATACTTATTTACATTAGAAAAAACACGCAGCAGTCGGGTGAACAGACCACTCTAATACACATTTTCACTTGACTCGTTATTTTTATTCTTTTCCACTTACGAAATAATTCTGAACCCAACAACAAAGCTACTTAAGACATTGCTACATCTCATATTTATGAAATTTGAAAATTTCTTCTCCTTAGACATCTTTGCAGTTTAATACGAATGCATTTTTTAAGCTGGGAATAATTTATAACGTGAATGATTGATGTGACCCGTGTAGCGCCCCCACTTACTCCATATCTAACAGAGGAGGCAAAACTTATACCACAAAAATCTGCCAATCATAGCTCAGTTTAGCACATAATTTGTGTATGATTAGAGTTGGCAACAAACAATAATCAAGAGTCAAAGTTGTGAGTAAATGTGGCTTCCGTCTATAACTTCCATTGTCATTTGCTTCAGTGAATCGACTTCACAAAAGTCTGTTTTGTTTGAAGTATGTAGGCGTGAAAGTGCGAACAAGGAATGCAAAAAACATTTACAATTCACTTTCACCCGCATTATTTCCCATGTCTAACCTGTGCTTATTTCACTCCGACTATTAAACATTTAATAGCCGATTAATTCAGAATTTCTGAAACATATCAAATCATCTTATTTAACAAACGGAATAATTCAATACCGAAAAAAAAATTATTACAGCGTTACTATCAAATTAATTATTATGGGCTACTTAACATATCTCTATGTTTTCTGCCGCCTTGCTTAATTGTCCTATCCCGCAGCCTTTTTGTCGGTTGATTGAGTTACTTGTACAGAACAGACTTTACTTATGAACATTAAACATTTTAAATTAGCTGTCTACTGTTAGTGCTACATTATCTATTATGTATGTATCATGTAGAGTATTAATTTAATTATAATAAATTAAAATTATCATAATTACATTTGGCTTTGTTGCCTTTTGTATTATGTAATGCATTGTATGATGATGAGTTGTATATATATTATGTAATAATAATGTATGTATAACTTGAATTAAAATCTCTAAATTTCACTTTATTTTTTCTTTCTATGTTCGTCTCTTTATTCGCCTCTCATTTCTATGATTTCTTTTATTAATTTTTATTTACTTTCTTTTAATTTTCAATAATTTATTTTTGTTGTGATTCTTGTTCTTCTGTAATCATTTCTTCAGAATCTTTGTCTTCTCTTCTGCTCACCTTCTCATGCAAATCTTTGTAGCGTCTTCTTCTACATGATTTTTAGCACGTAGTAAAAAATAGTTAATAGTGACGTGATAAAATGAAACTTGAACTCGACGGCATCATCTTTACGTGAAAATTATGCTGCCTCATGACTCGACTCGTGTTTCCAGAGCCCAGATTCATTTTCAAACTCAAGGGAACAGGTGCTTCTGTTTGTATCGTCAAGAGCTGGTAAAAATACACCGTAAGCAAGGAGTCAAGGATTTTGTCTTGTCTTGTCTCACATTCACATTCTAGAATTTCCAGGTTATGCTTGTAGGGAGGCATAGTTTATAATACCGTTGCTTTCACTCAATGTTTTATTGCAATGCACAGGTAAAATTGTTTCCCCTTACGCTTTAGATTTCTCTAAATCTGCCTAGCTCAAATAAGTTTAAATGACGTCATAATGAATGATTTGTTAGTTTCTAAACTCTGAGGCAAATAAGTCACTAGCATCGTCCGCCTTATCAGCAATAATTAAGGCTCAAAGTATTTACGTATATAATTTCAACCAACTTGAGCTTGACTAGTATTGAAACATGCATATTTAAACTCTAGTAATGTTGTAGTTGCCGTTGATTTTCAAACGACAAGGCAAGTAAAGTACCATTATTTACCTGCATTTATATTTAGCTTTAAAAGTTTTGCCTAATTTAATTATTCTTCCCTGATGAGGGCTAATGTATAGCCGAAACGTTGGAAGTAATTAATAAATGTTGCTAAACTCACTCGTTGATCTTATAACTTCAATTTAAAA
>VYYJ01001382.1:0-31625 GCA_021029165.1 Cyphoderus albinus | reverse complement strand
TACCTACGCAACTTTCCCACAACGACAAAGTTTTCTTATTGTATTTATAGAGCTGAATCAAAATTGTAAAGTTTTGCTTTGAAAATAAGAATGAAAAAATTCAATAAGAATGTCATTTGCCAGATACCTATTTACCAAAGTCTCAATAAGGAGGTAAAACTTTTTGGATGAATTGATGCAATAAATCAACATTTTGAGAAGCCCTTCTTAGATATCACTTCGGACACTTCCGATCCGATTCACCTATTATTTTTCAGGATTCTTAGTATCTATTTATTTTAGTAACACTAACATCTCCATTTAAGTGCTTTTAAATATTAAATATTATTTTAATTATATGTTGCATGAACACTTACTGCGAGATTCCTTTGTGTTAGTGTCATGTCAGACTGACAACCAAGCCAAGCCACCCACATATTATTTTTAAAAGATATCAATAACAAGCTCAGCAGATGAATCCTTTTCTTAATTCACAAAGACATCATTTTATACCCAGAATAAGATGAGCTTGGGGTAAACTGTTTCTCTCACATAATTGAGCATCCGATGACAATTGCTCAGTCATGTAGGACTATTTAGTGTCCAGCAAGATAACTTCTGAAAGCGATGCGCACGGGACAGTAAATATCTCGGTGACAAAATCAATTCTCATCCTTCCACTTCCAATTGTTCCAATCAGAGTTGGTTGGCATCAATGATTTCTTCATTTGGCCCCCAATGACGAATTTATGACAGAAGGTGTATGAGCATGAAAAGCTACTGTCCTTATGAGCATGGGCCAGCTTGACTGTAATGATCCAATGGATGCCGCAAACGGAATTGCAATAATGATTTGATGGGAATTGAGAAATAAATACATAAACATATTCAACCACTGAGTCTAATTTATATTGTCATGATGCCGAAATGAAGAGCCTCCGACAAGAAGAGAGAAATGGAGTGATTCAATGAGTGAAAGAGTTGACATAGATTCTGGGACCTTCTGTGTAGGTAGGTAAATCTGTATAAATGAGAAAGGTTTTTTTTGTCTGCCGTATTTTTGGTTTAGAGACGGTACGTGCGACCACTACACATCATTAGTCATTCATTCATTTGGGACAGGATGGTATTATGAACACAATACAGTCCGATCGGGTTCTTGTCTTCGTATGTAGTGGAAGTAAAGCAATTGAGGGAGCAGAACACAACAGCAACACAGCTTTACTCTTTCCTTCTTTTCAATTTACACCTTCCACTTCCTTTTTTCGACTGCAATTTTACTTTAATGTCCTTTAGCTGTGATCATGATCAGTCAGTGAGTTTTCAGTTTTGTGAATGAAAATGGGTAAGTGAAGCCTTTACACGTTACACTTACAACTCTTTTTTTCGTATTATTTACTTTATATTTATTTGTTGTGGTGTACACTAACTAATGATTGGCCATTGATGCGAATAGCGAATGAATGAATGGGAAAATGTGACCTCACTTAAATTTCCATTGATTTGATTGAACTGTCACTGTCATACACTGCGACATTTCGATTTACAATCTGTTGAGTTTGACATATTCTTTGGAAAGTATACTTTTTCTTATTTTTAAGAGTCAGGGTAAAACGTGGACTTGCCCATCATTATGGGAAAAAGTTCAACCCTTTCCATAATATATTAAGTTTTGTTGTTTGTTTGTGCATACGAGTGCATCTCATCTGCATAAATAACAAATGCACACCTTGACAAGACGATTTTGAGTCTTACACTTAGAATCGTTCGTTCGTGAAAAAGCAAATGGGTCGCTAAATATGAAATACATAGCTTGACAAAATGACAAGAATCCCGCCCGCTTGTCTTGTCTTCCTTCCTTTTCTAACTTTTCCTTAGATCGTAGAAGCTGTAATGAAGCCAAGCGAATAAATGGGTGTAAAACAAAGAAGGAAGCCGGACAAGTTTAGAAAAAATGCACCAATGAAAAATGCAAGTCGTGAACTCGTGATGTGACGCGACAGAGTGACGGCAAGGTGGCTTTGGCTTTTTGCTTGCTTTTTTGATGCAATGCTTTTTAGATTGTTCTCCAGCTTCCATTTTGATGATGAGAGCAAGCTTTACGGAATGCGGCATGCACGCACCGCATTGATTGATTGATTCATTGGCAGGCCTACCATTCTTGAATTCATCTTGTCCTATTTTCGCATAAAAAATAAAAAGTATTTTAGTTATGTGAATGTTATTATAATATCTCTGATTTGATTATAGTTGAAGTTGATATTATTCTTTCGTTGTATTCAATTGTTCATTACTTACATTTAGAAAATTTGAAAATTTAACAAAAATGTCGTCGCAGTCAAAAAGTACTCTATCAAACGAAAAACGGCTTTGGGCTGAAGAAGCGAATGTTGAAAATAAATATTCCGGCGAGCAAGCGGAAGCGAGCGCTGTCAGCGCTGTATACTGGAAGAAAATGTATTTTGAGATGTCGCAGAAATGTGGGAAACTCCAGAGTATCCTCACCCTCAAGGATGCCGAAATAGACAAACTTAGAAATGCGTTGGGTTTACCACCTCAATTCAAGTTTGGTTATGGTTCTCCGATCTCACGTATGTGATAATTAAAAGCAGTTGTACTAATCAATATTGTGAAATAATCTTTTAATCGTTTTAATCGCTTAATGGTAAATTATCTTTCATGTGGTCCTTTAGAGGGAAACATGCAGTGGCGGGACGTGAAAGAGGAAGACATTGGCGATGATATACAATCGATGCACTGCAGCTCCGACGAGGAGAACAATGACGACGACGACGATGATGGCGTTGATGATGAAGATAATGATAGCGTTGACTATTCCGAAGACGATGGCGATGAATTGATGTCAACGCAACGTGACCCCATCTGTTCGTAAAATTTTCCTTCTCTGTCAATAGACCATCGAAATTTAGTTTTTATTCCTGTTTATTCCTGGGTCATGTTTTTTATTCCGATTTCATTGAATGTAAGTAAAGTATATCAGTTTCGTCCTTCAACTGACTCGTCCAAATCTCATTATTTACATTTTTCCTTGATGTAATGTACATAAACCTTAGCTTAAGATTAAAATAAGATTTTTCTCTCTGTACCGAGGCTAACAAAAAAGGCCGTAGTTTCGTTGAAATGTTTGCGCAAGGTAAGTGAAAGTACATAAACGTTCGACTGCAAAGGTGGCATGTTGAGTTGATTTAATCATTGACTGTGGTAGGTTTCATCTTCACAATGTTGACCTTGATCAAGAAACCGAATGATAAAAAATTATCTTTGTGCAGACAGCAGCAGCTTAAATACTAGTTTTGTGAAGCCAGCGCCGTGCTCAGTGAATTAGCTTAACTGTATTGATTAATCATGTTATTTCCTTATTATAAATTATTTATATTTTAATACAACCGGAGTCGTATTTATGAATTAGGATAAATGAAAGTTAAGAGAAATAAGCGAGAAATTATTTTTTAAATCAATATACGCCACAGGATGCGTTTTATGGTGGCTAAATGTTTCTCCGACTTGCCACAGCAGGATGCTCGAAATGAATGAATGCTTGCACTCCATGATTCCAAACAACAAGGGTCATTTATGTATTTTTCTCCCCGAACTGAGCCATTAGCATTGTTTGATGGATGAGGTATTCCAGAGGTCTACAGGCCACACGGCTAGAATAGAGTAGAAGTGAGAATACTGCTTTTAAATGAGCTGATTTAGATTTAGAAATGGAAGACTCAGAAGTTTCCTAAAATCGACTTTGTCGTTCAATACAGGAGCCAAACAGTACACTAGGCCCTGCTGCCAATGCGGGTGTATCGTAAAGATTTTAATCGTTATTTACTTTTGTTTTCTCACTAAAAACTGAGTTACGCAATAAAATATGGTACACACCATTATGACATTTCATTTCTGATTCTAGAGTCAACCATTATTCCCAAAGTGTAGATTTGCAAACTTAATTTTACCGAACATATTTTTCAAGCAACGGCCAAAGTATTGAAATTTTGAAATCTGCGACAGAAAGTAAAAGTAATTGTTGGTGGTTTCTGATTTATTGACAGCAATTTGGTGCTTCGTCGTAAGTTATGGCTGTACAAAGCCATAATTATTGTAAGACCTTGGTCTTGAAAAGTTGTACAGACAGGAACTAACAATACATAAGAAGACCCTGCTCTCCAAACTGGACCAAAAAATAATTCTAGGCAAAAGCGTGTCGCTGATTTCATTTCTGGTTTCTATTTTTGCCAAATCCGTCGTTCTTTTCCGTTGCATGTCTCTGTTTTGCATACATTGTAAATTGTGGTCCAGTTTGTAGAGAGAGGTGCGACATGGTCCTATTCTCTGTTCGATTTTACATTTATACTTTCAGCTGCCTGATTCACTTATCACTGATTTACTGATAAAACATCCATGAAATATGGGGCAATCGGTTTCCTCTGTTATAAATAATTTTAATTTTGATTACCTATAATCAGAATGCAGCACCTTTCTCTTTCAGTGGGAAAAAATCTTGAACATCCAAACTTGCATCCAGGTCACATAGCATCTTAGCCGCTAAATTAACGGAAGGATTTAAGTACTGATAATGAAAATGGACGCGCACCATTCCCTTTCATTTCGTTCTCATCATCATTATTCAAAGGGTCATTGAAGCAGCTAAACCATAGTCATCGTCACTAATCACCATTATCATCAAATTCCATGAGGCTGCAATTTAGTTATTAATTGTATGGTGTAAATAAAGGAAGCAATGAGGCAACAAAGAAGTCGAGTTCACCTTTTCCTCCAATTGGTTCACTTACGATTAATGAATCCTTCTCCAGTGATACTGCAGTTGTTGTGGTCTACGATGCTATCTTCAGATCTGAAGATCTCCGTGTTCTTAAAATAATTACACCAAAACTCATTGTATTTCATTTTCATACCGACAAGCACTGAATATGCGCGCGTGTATTTTTTCATCTCGTGTAAATAAGCTTACAAAACTAATTTGCTACTTGGTGAGGAGGAACGCCTTTCCCACCTTTTCTCACCAAAAATGCGTTATCGTCAGTCAACATTCAATTACTTATTGGAGTAAATAATGGCCCAACTGAATGCCATCGTAGCCATTTATATTGTAGCTGACAGGAATTGAACATACATTTAAAACTGCAGGGTTAAATGACCGGTGTATTATCATTAGAGTTTAGTAGTGAGTGTTTCACTGCAATATTATCAACCAAGGCAAGTTTATCTAAGCCAACGGAGAGTGAAACTGCGTTTTAAAAAGCCAGAGAATGAAATGGAAAGGGCCGCTTCTGGATAAAAAAGTGCATGCCTGAAGCAAGCCCGTTACATGTTTAAGGTACAGACAGACTCGACGAGCAATGGTTTTTTATCTTTTTAAAGCAATATCGCTCATTCTGAACCAGTTTCATCTTGGAGACGATCGCGTAAATCGAACTACATATCTATTTATCCTTTATTCACCTATATTGAGTTAACTGGATATTCATATTATGATTTGTAGTAACTACCATTTAGAACGTGAAACAAAGGCACTCCATTTCGTAATAAGGTACGCTCTGTTAAAAAACAGAAAGATTAATGGACCGACCCATTCCTTCAAACATTTCAACCCATTAATGAATGAGATGCTATTCTTTTTCATTCTCATTTAGCGAGATATTAACGCGAGAAATTGATGTACCTAAAGCATGAAACATGAAAGAATGTGACCGTGCGTACCGAGACGATTGATCGTCTCCTAAAAAGTTCAATTAGTAACCGTTGTTTGTAGCCAAATGAATAGTTATTGTTTGTAGGGATCGCTTATTGTCTAAAGACGTTTACAATAACGTTTGATAGGTAAGCCAAGAGAAAAGACTCCATAGAATGCTTCGTCAGCTTAAAAAACCCAGTGTTGTTTTAATTGCTTCATAAAATAAGTACAAATGTATTTTAAATTAAAGTGTGGACCAAGCAACGTTATTGGAGGAGTGAGTGTCATTTGTTCATGTACTTTTACTGTAATTATTATTACTTATTACAAATGATAATACATTAGGTCAGAAGTGTTTGCATGGCAGTATTTTTGGATTCGTGTTCAACTGGTTTGATATATGTAGCACGCGTCTACAGTGGTAGAGTTACTTCGACCCGGAGAGGCAATGATCTAAAAACGGATATTATTGTACAAACTACAAACAATATTTACTTACGTCTGCCACTGACCATGAATAACTCGTCTGGGAGGTGACAGTTTGTATTACACCAATCTTCACAAAAAATCAACGGATTCCTCTTCATTCTAGAGAAAAGATGACCACTCCGTTTGATTTTGCCACCTGCTTAAATCTTAACAGCCCTTCAAGCTGCACTTACCGTGATTCTACCAACAGGACATAAAGCAGCATCTCAACGTCTCTCCTTACAATGTGTCAACTCCATTTTTACCTTTGTTGATTTTTGCAGGGCAGAAGCTTCACGGGTACATGACAGAGACGTTAAAATACAATGCTTGTTACTTATAGTTTGAGAAGTCTCAAACTCATAACCAAAGCGAACGCACAACATAATTTTGGATAAGGTAGCGCAATTTGTCAAAATTAAGTGCACTTTTAAGTCAATTTGTTAAACGGAAAGTAGAAACAAATAAACTAGTTCTCTGCATGATGTAAACATATTGAATGCCTTTTTTTTTAACACAAAACCCCTCCAGTACAATTTTAGTAAATAATGAAATTCTAGAAGGAAATCGAATAAGGTACTAGATTCTCAACCTCCAAGAAAAATGGGAAAAGCCTTGCAAGAAGGTACGCCAATGAAAGAAAGATGAAATTCAGAAAATGATTGTATTTAATGTAATAAGTAGTTCAATCTAATAAGGGTTTTGTTTTGTTTAAAGAAAGACAACTGGAACGTTTCGTCCTACTAATATCACCAATGACACAGCAGATTCACTTGTAAACAAATTACTTTTCGAAGTCTCTCACTAAATGAATGTTTTTTCTAAAATTCATAGTAAACGAACAAAAGTTGTATTAACTTGGCTTCGAATCGACCGACGTCGTTAGAAAACTAGTAAACACATTTCAACATTTGAATGATCTAATGTTTGTATGCGTTGGGATGCATTATTTCAAAGTTTCAGATTTCCCAAAAAATGAATTTCAAATCAAGAAAATCTTTAAAAAGATTTGTTCGTACAAGTCGTTAAACGTCAGAGTAATCTGAAAGTACACGAAATGTAGATGTACACATTTACAGAAGCACTTTACTGAGTTCTTTGTCGATAATCATTTTACAGGGATACCTTGAGATTACATAAAAGAGGGAGACGGCAAACTTCTTAAAAGGTTCAAGTATCGATGTCCACTTTAGATGAAACAAGCCGATAAGAAACTGGAAGCAAATGAAGAGACAAAGGGACATTTTTCTGCTTAAGACATGAAACTCTCTAAAGTCATGCGGATCACGTAACTTTAAAACTAGTGTCAAAAAGGAGGGGTTGATGATATTTTATTTTCCTGAGATGTGTTACGCGAAACTAAATCTTAAACTGTCGAAATTACAAATTCCTTACTGATAGTGGATGGTGATGATGGTTTGACAGAAAATGGTACTTTTCAACCACACAGTATTTAGTATGGATAATTGATTATTGTTGTAACGGGTTAGTCACTAAATGTAAATTTGAAAGAAAGCATCAACGTTATAAACAATGAGATTTGCGGAACACAACCATTTTTGTTTCAAGAAATGAAACTGAAATGCCCGCAGCAGAACTTAATTTTAATGTCAATGATCTTTGTTCAATACTAACTACGCTCCTGTGCAATCGAAGGCCAACATTTTAGGAGCATATTTTAATTAAAAATATGTATGTATACCCATATATGATTAATTATAATACACGTACCCATCCCGACGGGTTGCGTTTCAGAGACTGATCATTTCTTAAAATTTCTGAGAACATAAAATTATTTTTTAAACAAAGCCGATTCGTTCAAGCGTGAAAATTAAAAAGTCCACTGAGAAACAAATGCTCACAGAGTGGTTATTAAATTTAAAAAAACATTACAATGTGTTCTTGGAAAAAGTATTAAAATAGTTCAGCCACAACGAAATATGCCTTAAAAATGATTATTCCTGCATTTCAAGACCGGTGTGTTTTGTGAATAGGTAAAATACATATTTTTGCATTGATTAACGAATTGTTTAACCTTGAGAATGAGGGAAAGTTTTTGTCTTTGCATAAGCGAGAAGAAAGAAAGAACAAAAGAAAGAAAGGACCGTAAAACGGAAGACGCATTTCACAGTGGTAGATGTTGCGATTATGGTCATTCCTAGACGAAACTACCTTTTAATATGCAGTATGTAACATCATTGAGTGTATTATGTATAAACATGAGGAAACCCATTTTCTCTCTTTCAGGTACTTCATGTAAGTATTCTGTCGAATTTGTTGGCGACCGACGCGACCTGTAAAATACTGTTCATTTCATACTTAACTAGAGAGCCATTTTTAGAGCTTGCCTTCAACAATAGTATTTGTGTTGAGTGTGAGCCCTCGAGAAAAGTAACATCTGCTCGTAAAAAAGTAACGCAATAGGCATGTCATGTCAGTAGGGATGAATGTGTAAATGAAAGATTAAGTGATAATAATTATAAAATATGAAGTCTGCTATGTAACGTTGTTGCGTCTGTAGCAGACAAAGAGCAACGAGCAACTTCTTCTTCAGATATGCTAATGATAAGGACACATCCATGACCAACACATGACAATTACTTTGTACTTCCCCATTCATAATTTTCCACAGTCGAAAATCGAAACATGATTTATTATAAAATATTAAATTGCTAATGTTACATACGGGTTAGACAGCCATTTCAAGGATCTCTGAATCTGGAGAAGGAGTCGAATTTTTGAGGCGTGTAGACATTTATTACTTGTTACTTTACATACGTTAGAACTTCCATTTTTTTTAGGTTTCTACATTCAAATAGCTGTCAAAAATTATGTTTTACTGTATAACATGTCGAGAAACAGAAAGAAAACCACAAAGATTTTCTCCTGTGTTGAATTAATTATCGGGTAAAGGGGAACCCCTGCTTCCCATTGACACTAGAATTTCTTTTTAGGGAAGGCACGAGCTACTCTTAAGTATTTTTCTTTTGTTTTATAGTCTGACAGGTCGGATGTTGAATCTTTAAAGTGTCAGACAAAAAGAGCAAACTTGAAATTAGTTATGAAAGGAAGATTTAAAAACAGCACGAATTGATGGGTAATTTGCTTTCTAACAAGTCATGAAAATTGGAAGGTAATATTGCTAGCGCAAATTGCTGAGATAGCGTTGTGAAGCTATAAATGATTTTTAACCTTCATAAAACCAAATTTTATGGCTTTCTCTAAGTACCTTTATGAGTAAAAATCATACAAGATCCCCGCGGTGTGTATACAGTTACAAGCAAACAGATTTTTGTGAGTTTACAAAGCAAACATAAAACGACGGTCCAATTCAATAGTCCAAGTGTACCGGAGACTCGACGAAAGTTTGCCTTTATCGCAGCAACGAAGTTTACATACTTTTAATAATCACTCCTTCATTCGTCTCGTTTTCTCTACCAGCATCATTTATTACTATCCAACAAAGATTTCTCGTGATAGACCAACCACCTCGATAACAACTCTGGCGAGGAAGGAGGATAAAACAGAGTGGCAAAGTGGGTACAAGTCAGTCATGTGAAGGCAAACAAAGTAAAGAAACTTTGGATTTTACTAACAAATTGGATATATACCAATTTCTCATCCTCATTATTATTTAATTACACCGTCAGAGGAACAGTATTTACAAATATCCCTGTACTTTATTCCAATTTTTCAATCATCTTTACATTTACGGTCATGTAAATGCTTCAGAGTATTAACGCCCCTCGTCTGCTCATTGTCGTAAAAACACATTTAAATTCATATATGCACACAAGCACACGCCAAGTAGGTAATAACTGTTGGAGGTAGTTACGGTTATGGAAAGTGAATGTTTATCCGCGAAAAACCCAGTCAGAGTGTAAAATTGTTTTGTTTGACACGAATTTCTAATCGTTTTCTGCCACTGCAACTCACACCCCTTCCACTCAGACTAACAAAGTGGGAAATTAAATTAACCTAGAAAAGCCAACTCCCCCTGGTCGTTGAAATTAGGATATATAATAAAATAAATATGAAAAATGATACACACTGTATTAATTAAATGAAGTAAATATATTATAATTATTATCGAACCGATTGGAGTCTAGTAATCAGAAGGAAAAATAAAAAACGATTCATCCTACAAATACACCCGCATCTGCATCGTACCCTACAAAATGAACATTTTCATTCCTCTTCCAAAAGTCGGGTTTTCATTTTTATGTACACTCTTGTCATTATTATCGCAAATAGGCTTCGAAGAATGTGCGCTTGAATACTTTGTTTGCACACCAATACGTGTAGCTTGTCCAGTTTCGTGGCATGTCAGTCTAGTCTAATCATTATCAACCGTCATTTTCATAATTATTTACTCGGTCATCATGGGAGATGAATACTCATTACAAACATACTTTGTACTTATCGTTATCTTGTTTGCTTGCACAACGAAAGTAAAAATGAACGTTTCTCTCAATCTTAAAAAATATTTTAAAACAATCTTTAATAATCGCTAATATGTCTTTTTTACTGTTGTAGAAACGATTTTCAATTTTAGCAGGAAAAGTAGTGGAAAACGCAGGTTTTTTCCTGAATTGTATGTAACTAGGGAAAATCGTGCATATAAGATAACCGTTACTTAAACAAAAGAGCTCAGTTGGCGGCCCTGATCCTGGAGGACGCAACCTCGCTACATCTAGTCCCTGATTCTCTTACTATGTAAAAACTAGACGCTACATGCACAGCACGTGAAACTTGGAAGCTTGTCGCTGCCGTTCAAGTTGCGTTTTTTTATAGACGCCGCCGAGCCGAAGAGGGTCGCATAGCATAGGTTTGCTTTTACCTGCTGACTCCTTGCTTAATTAAGGTACAATAGAGATAGATTAGATTATTCCATTCCGTACCCGTGCATTCGGTTGAATGGGAAAAGTGCATTTATTGTCAAAGAAAATCAACACTCTCAGCTCTCTAGATATTCCTTTACGTTTAACTACTTCGTCTTGCGTGATGCAACTGTGGGCATTAGATAGTTTTTTGACTTGGGATTTCGATTTCTCGATGAACTTTTTAAAAATTATGCAGTAAACAATACGTGTTTGTTTCAAATCCGAGTATTTAGGCTTTTTATTTTACATTTATCAACTCTTTTACCTAAACATGTAATAAAAGGAATTGGTGAATAAAATAGTTGTTTAGACTTAGAGTGAAATATTTCGAATACTATCTTTTACTTGAAGAGTTTACAGCGTGAGCGGCGTCAAGTTTATCGGTGGCATCAGAGTTTCGCACCCAATTCCTTTCAAACTATAAATACAGCACGGCTGAGGAGGAGACATGGCAGGTTCTGGAGGTGGTTCCGTTCGACGAACGTCGTCTACTGAAGACGCAAGTCGTGCTGCCATCGAGAAGATGTATAAAATTTACGAACAGTTAAATTCCGCCGAGGATAAAAGCTTGGTAATAAACAATTTTAATATCCTCAAATCCTCATTCATTCGATTAGTAGAATAATTTGTCCGAGTGTTCCAAGCGACCATATTACACCCACAGATATATATAGCATGAGTCAGGGATGCATTGTTTATATTTTAATACTTTTTATATAAATTAGCTGGAACACCAGTTCGGTGAACTTTTGACCGCTGTCCATGGCACTGAAAAGGAGAAACGCCTCTCTTCCCAATTTATCACACGGTTTCTGGAATACTTCCCTAGATTAGAGGAGAAGGGGATAAATGCACTTCTAGATCTCTGTGAGGATGACGACGTTTCGGTATGAAGTGCACTTTTTGGCATTTGAGTCAACATAGAGTACCGTTGTTCTGTATGCACTACAGCGACAATTTGTTTTTATTTCAGATCAGGAAACAAGTAGAAAAAGATTTAATAACTGTGTGTAAGAAGCTGCCCCACGTTGTTCCAAAGATTGCTGACGTGTTTGCCCAGTTGATGCAAACGGGTGACAATAGTGAACTCAGCGTTATTCATAACAGTTTGGTCAGCTTGTTTCACATAAACGCTAAAGGTATAAACGTAATTTATTTTTACAAGAAATTTTGCGGAAAAACTTGCATAATTATCAAGTCTGTTGCGTTATTATGGGCTTAAGAAAACAAGTTTAACTTAAAAATTAATTTCATTCTACTGCAGCTGCTATAGTGGGATTATACGCCCAGATCAAGTCGGGCGATTCAAACTTGAGAGACAAATGTTTCAAGTTTTTGCAAGCTAAACTCAAGGGTTTGGGGCCGGAAATTATTACCCTTGAGTTTGAAAAACGTCTATTATCAGAAACAAGACGAATATTGCCGGTAAAATTTTCATACAATTTTGCACCAAGTATCTGACATCTGAAAAGCATTTATATTATACTTTCAATATTTGCATACTTAGGAATTAAACGGCGAAGAATTTAAAGCAGCCACGGGCCTGCTGAGTGACGCAAAAATAATGAAAACTGTAGGAGGCCAGCAAGCAGTTGTGGACATGGTGTCTGCTATTTTGGATTTCAAAAAAGATTTTGATGCGACAGAGGACTTCGCTTTTCAGAGGCTTATTGTGTGCACGGAATTTGTACTTCCCTTTTTCAATGTAATTTTTTAAAAATCATTTTCACGTTAAAATACTTTCGTTGACAATTTGCACTGACAGTAATTGTGCCTGGTTCGTTTTCTGTAGACAATGGTAAGTTCGACGCCCTTCCTTGTGTACTATTGTACTCGAGTGTTACCACATTTAGGGGACATGGTGTTGGCTGATGTCGACCAAAAGCTGTACTTCTCAGTGTTACGCCTAATGGCCGATGTTGCTTCTCATGTGAAGCAAATTGATCCCGCTCAAGCCAAATCCTGCTTAACTGTCGTACATAATGAAGTCCTTGTAAGTTTTTACTTGTCTGAAGAATTTAATTTTAGAACGAAATTCACAATATGTCTAATTAACAATATCTAGCAATACATGCCACTCCCACCGGCAGAAGAAAATCCGAATCCACAGTTCGATTTCAGCTTTATCGAGTGCTTTCTCTTCGTCTTACATAAACTTGGAGGAGATTGTCCAGATTTCTTTATGGAAGACGCCGAAAAGTTGAAGGACTTCAGGAGTAGATTGCAGTATTTGGCGAGAGCCACACAAGCTTACATGAAGAAACTGCGTGAAGATTTACAAAATAAGAAGGGCGAAGAACTCAAGAAGGAGGAGAATAGGGTCAAGGTATGATGAAATTAAGCTTGGCTATACGGAATGAAATAAATATCAGCATTAATTACTTACATTACCTATGTTGCGCTTGAATAATCTAGATTACTGCTTTGAAAACACTGGCGAATATAACTGCTGTCATAAGGGATCTGTTCCACCATCCACCAAGTTACAAAACTCAGATAGGATTATCCTGGCGGCCATTAGCTCGAGCTGGACTCAAGCGTAAGTCCAGTACAGGAACTGAAGGAACAGAAAAAGTCAAAACCGCACGCGATGGGCCGATTCAAATATATCAGCCACCCAGCGGCAAGTTTTCTGGTCGGGCGGGCAACTTTAGTAAGTATTGTAATAATCATCACTCAAATTTGACATGGAATTACAATTAATAAGATTACACATTAATTTAATGATTTTAGCTCCGGCAAGATCAGGAAGAGGATCTGGCTCTCAAGGCGGTTTTAGAAATAGGTACCGAGGATCTGCAAGACCATACCGCGGTGGAGGTGGAGGAAGATTTAACAGATTTTGAAGCGATTAATTTGAGTGGTTCCATACACTTATGTTGGTCATTGTTTTCTTTAACGTGGTACGGTTTAGATCTGGATATCCATGGAAGTTAACAGTAAGAATATTGTCACTTGTCCCACTTATGGGAAAGGTGGAATATATTTGACAGCAAAATTTATTTAAAATTAACATAAGGATAGAATTGACTTACGGCTATGATGGTGCTCATGGGCCATGAATATGAGTGCAAGGGTAGATATACATAGTGTGGGCTGTTTGATTTTATTAATGTAATTTAATGATTGATGAATTATTCAAACAAATTGTAGGCATAGTAGAATCATAAAACAAACAGTCTAGGAATACAGTCAAGCTTGAAAGTGTTGAATTGAATTGTGTTGTCTTTAAACTATATGAAATCTATAAATGGAATTAGTATAAATGATATTTGTATAATAGCTTTTAAAATTCCTAAGTAATATTTTCTGCAACACTTTAAGCATTTTCTACATTATATTAATTTAACAAAATGTCATTCGACATTAATTAGTTGTTAGTTATGACAGTAGAACTTTGAATTAGCTAGTGTGATAATTAAAGATTGTTTCACGTTTTAAAAATATCGTTATTGATTTTCCTCGCATTACTAAACGCATAAACAATAGTTGGGAGGGCTGCAAGTCGACATTTGGAAACCACTAACCAAGGCCAATAAGTTACATTAATAACTCAAATTGGCGATTGGTGGAAGACTTGGTCAAAATATGTTTATGCTTGCGCTTTTGCTTAACTTAAAACTTAGTCGCTTGGTGCTTGGAAAATGCTTTTTAAATGTTCAGGTTTTAAACCTCTTTTTACATATTTATTTTTTCATCTCGTTCTTCTGGAACATAAGATGAGAAGAAGGATCATCAAAAATTCGATACATATGAAGTAT
Organism: Cyphoderus albinus; assembly: GCA_021029165.1. Classification (NCBI taxonomy): domain Eukaryota; kingdom Metazoa; phylum Arthropoda; class Collembola; order Entomobryomorpha; family Paronellidae; genus Cyphoderus; species Cyphoderus albinus. The sequence goes on along the minus strand of VYYJ01001382.1, from coordinate 16,827 downwards.
GCGTCTGTATACAAATCTCAACATATTGGCAAAAATGGCCTCGATCTTTGATTTATCCAGTCATGACTTTTTGAAGGTGAATTGCTGACAGCGATTATATGGAATTGCCACAAGCGGGTTGCTCAGTAAAGTAAGAATTACGTAAGGTAAATGTTGGGCGATCTACCTGGAATGAAGTCACGAGAAAAGTCAGCTCTCAATCCAAGTTATTTTGCAGAGAATGCTAAACATTTGATTAGATTCTTATGAATCTTATGCGTACTAAATATGTTAATAGGTATATTTTCTATAACTTTAGCTGCCTACCATGATTACAGTGATTACACGATTATACCAGTTTTATAGATTTTAATATCAATTTTATCTTATTGCTGTGAATTTATTTCATTTATCGAATAGAATTCCATAAACCTAAACTCGTCCACAAAGATAGATGGATTTTCATCTTTTAAAGCAAATATCCCGTAACAGATTTTTTCGCTCTGTAATGTAATTGTAATGAATGATAACTAGCTTTGGCAACTACACCACGAATTTGAGCCACATACATACAACAATACAATACAACCCAGGAGGGTGCAGGTAGGTGTGTAATGCCAAAAATGTAAGATTGCATGAATACCATCTTCATCAGTTTTTTATGATTTTTACTTGTACAATTCAGGGAAGAATTTTACGTGTGTACATGTACGTACATAGAATGTGTTCTAGAGAGTAGAATAAGAATAAAAAATATTATCGTCAGTTTCAGTCGTCATCCCCTTACAACTAACTCGAGCTTAAACCATCATATCGCATAATGGAAGAATAATTACATACCAACCAACATCGAAACAGTCAACCCTGCGCATCTCTCCTCCGCTCGCCTTCACCTCTTCTTGGTTTCTAACAAAAATCATAGAACATTATTATTATCATCATCCTCAATGCGATTGCTCACTTTGTAGGATTCTTTTAGGGATGAGACGATTGAGATGAGGGAATACAATGCTTTTTGCTTTTTCTTTCTCTCCTCTCTTCAGCATTCATAGGCAATAGGCGCAGTCTGAGTCTGAAAAGGAATCTATGAAACATTATTGTTGTTGAGGAGACTGCAACAATGTTTGAGAGCTAATGTTGCCTGTTGAATGAAAATGTTTCGAATAGCAACAAACATAAGATTCGAGTTTTTAACCCATCCACAGAGTAGTGGAACATTATCAACTCGTGTATATTACATTACAATACATAGTTTAAGTTGTTATGTGTAAAATAATGTTGCAGTAGTTTTATTCCTGCCGACGACGAGGAGCGAGGCAAACTAGTCGCTGGCGCTGATACGATAAAAAAGATTGAATTGAGCAGTGTGCCAAGCAGTTAACATCTCTTCAATACATACCTACTACGACATGCCATGTTTTATGCATTAGCAGAAAAGCTAGTTGAGTTGGACTATAACTATAAGACATGAAGGAAAGAATATTAAAAATAATGATGCTACATTGTAGTACCTTCTCTTCCTTCGAATATAGCGTCAGTGTCAGTAAACATTGTACAGTTTTTGAATTGAATACAATTCATCTCTCTCCATTAGATTTGAAGAACGTTCTCCTCCAGCCCAGCTAGTTGCTTTTTACACATACGGCCTTTTCATTGCTTTTGCAGCGCAGCAGCGTAGTTGCGTTGTTGCTCTGAGGTGGTAAATTTTACTTGCCGTACTGGGACTTCACTGATGAGCGACGATGAGGATGAGGATGAATGTTGCATTCACTAGATGTTAAAGTCGTTTTGAGTTTTGACTTGCAAGAGATTTTTGTATGTATGAAATGAATGTATGTAAGAAAAAGGGACTGAAAGGCAACCAGTGCCAATGCTTCTCTCTGCATACTCTTCAGTGTCTCAAGTCAGTCTTGTTTCCCACTTCGAAACATCAACAGTTCGATAGGGGTTGGTTTCGTTCCCTCTTTAACGTAGTGTGCGGCCGAGTTTTTTGTTTGTTAGTTTTGTCAGTGTTTTATTTTAGTCCATTCGCTGACTAATGGTGTTTATAAATACTTTTGGCTAGATTTACTTTACATAGTTATTATTACCATTATCTGTGGTTAGTGACTAGTGACTACTGCCACAAAACAGTCTCCTTAAAGATAAGGACTTGAGTCGGTGAAAATGTTTAAAATCCAAAAACTAAACATTATAGCAACTGTTGCAGCTTTCATAAGTTTCCAGTAGGAATCGAAGCTAATCTTAGTGACTTGTCATTTTATTTGGGAAACTTCTATTAGTACGGTGTCGCAATTTTGCATGCATATGCAAAAGAAGTGGGGGAGCTCTCGTCCAAATTCGGAAATGACAATGCTTTCTTTCTAGACGTTGGAGCTGCACATTTCCATGAAATATTGGAACTCAAATCGGTATTATTCATTAAAAGGTATACTGCCTGTGCTGGCTACATGCCAAAAATCTCTTAGCTGCCAAATATTAAATGGCAAAGTATTAATTGTTAAGTGACGCCTTCATGATATCTTGGTGAACTAGGTTGTGACGTTGTTGTGTCTAAAAGTATTTATTCCTGTCAAATTATAAGAGAATTAAAACATTTGCCACACACTGTGTTTAATTTCTGCAAAAAGACTGCACTGCACGGCTGGATGTGCATCTCATCAATTAAAAAGCAGCGCGATATTTTTATCATTCTCAACAACATAGGTTGCAGATTCGCGTTCAGCGTTCTTAATAAATATCTGGAGTCTGGAGTGTCGGTTCATACTACAACAACAAGGATTCTAGTTTCATTCTTGAATGTGAAAATTCTCTTACAAGAATGTCTGAATGAAACTGCTCCATGGCCACAAATACACTAAGCTTCTGCAGCGTAACTATTCTTTGTAACTTGTAAAATAAATATCTCTGGCATCTGTGCAGTGAGCTGCATCCGGGCAGAACATTTATGAACATTTAAGATATTATGATGATCAAGAGCTGTGATGATGAGCCATAAGAATTGAAACAGAACTAGACAGCAGTGCAAAAAATATTTTCGTCAAAATTTTATGCCAAGGAAGCGGAAATACTTTTCGTTGGCTGAGGGCCATCCCGGTGATCGTTGTTGCACACGAAATTACCAACTTTCAACAACCAGAAACAACAGATAAACTCGGTTCGCTAACTTTAAATGTCGTAGTCTCGGGAGCCGCTTGTTTCTTTAAAACGATAACGCATCGTCCAGTTGCACTAGCAACATATTGAGTTCCATGTTTGCGTCTTGACTTTGGCCAAAGACAAGTGATTTGCGTTTGGTCATAATTCAAATCCAATTTGAGATGTTCAGTTCAGACTACTGTGGGCAATTTCTATGTATTTGAGTTTGAACTAATAAATTCAAATTCAGAATCAGCGTTCGAAACACAACAATATAAATGTGAAAATTGTGGTCTTGATATGGAGAACGAACATATGCATATGCAAGCAACAACGTAAGTAAAATATTTTGAACAATTCTCTTCATTTGTCTTTTAATGGTCATGCATGTCTGCAAGTAACCACATAAGGTCATGACATGAAATAAAATGACGAAACTAATGTCAACTAATTCTTAATTTCCGGATGGGCTAGAATAATGTCTTTAAGTCTTATGCAAAATTGCACAACCTTGAATTCAATTTAAACCGTTCCGTTCTCGTATTTGTATATCCGGTCAGAGAGGATGAAATTGTCGGTGGCAAAGCTTAATTTTGAACATTTGCGTTTGCGATGCACATGCGATAGAAGGATGTTAGACATGCATGCAGAATATTTCAGTATCCTACTTTAGTTCTCAAGAATAGGGGAAAACGAGCAACCAAGTCATGATAAATGCATAATTTTAAGTCTCAAAGGAAATGTCGGTGGTGAACCTGACTTAATTTCATAAGCAATAAAGCAATTCGTTACGTGTATATTTGACTCCCAACTTCCCAAGAATATCCAATCTGGCAAAATAGCATTCATTGTGACCAGTCTATGTAACATGGGTAACTTTGGTTATGCATACTGGCAACATCCTGAAGATGGGTTGGGGTTGGTTGGAGTCACAGGGCATGCAGGTTCAATTTAAGCTTCCGGTCAAATTATTGTAATTAAAATCTTTTACCGTGATAACTGTGTAATTTACCAAGATTATTTCTATATTATGTAAAAATAGCGGAAGATGTTTTAGCCCAACAAATACCCAAGTTGACCTGCAGGTTTTTTAACGTAGCATTAATTTCGAGTCGGTATTCAATACATAGTCAGTTTTAGTTTCAGCTTGCCACTAAACTATGTACTCGCAAGAAAATCAGTGCTTGTAAAAATTTGAAAAGCAAAAAGCGTAGAAACAATATTGGTAATAAAGCTGCGTAATAATATTACACTTGAGTTCATATTTGAAAAAGTGATGGCATGGGGTGGGGAAATATAATATCCGTTCTGGCTTACTCCGCTTCTTTATCGACCCTGTCCTGTTGCGCATCACGTATACAGGTCCCACTCACTTTTACCTTGAAGAAATTAGTTAAAATGGAAATTGAAATGAAAAGTATGAAAAAGGAGGAAAGATGAAAAACCTGAAAGGATCGTCATCATCGTTTTTCTTGTAGTAACTCGTAATAATGAACAGTCTCTGTCAGACGATGAGTAAAGTAACCCAGGCAGAATGCAATACAACAGCAGCAACAAGGCACAGGCAGGGGATCTAATAATTTTAGGAGTAGGTAAAATTCACTTCTAAGTTGCAGTCTAGTCGTCAGCCAAGCAATAATCGTACCTTTACGAAGGAAATGAACTGAACGGAGAATATACGACCTCTGTCCATCCCCTTAAATTCCAAATAAATGGTTAGAAGGTATTGTATTGTAATAATCTTTTCGAGTCTTTCGTCCTCCGTCAGATACATTATTGCGTGCACCCCGTGCACGTACAACCGTGTAGATAGAAAAAGCAAAGGTCTCATCGTCATCCGTGGTGTTTTTATAAACATTTCAGTCGCGTCGTAACCAAAAATGTACAATTGATGTACATATACAGAGTGTGCACACATCACAGTATGTAATATAATTTCCTTTGAAAACATTAAAACATTTGTAAACTCTCTGGTATGCTTATAAATCTGCATCATCGTGATAAAAAACCGTAGTGCATAGGAAATCTTTGAGATTTCTTTCTAAAAGTAAGGCTACATTACCCAAAAGCCAATAAAGTCTTGTCATGTATGCAAACACGGGTGGCGGTACTGTGCTCAGTCAGAGGGAATGAATAGGCATCATGGTACCACGGTTGAAATATTTTTTAAATTCTCAGAGATGAACAGATTCCGAATAAAACCCCGACTTTGAGGATTTATAGAATGTCTTATGCACACATCATTAAAATATTGTGCAAAGTTGATGCTGCAGCATGACACACGGTAACTATCAATGTGTCTCTCTGGCTACTTAATACTGAAACGCCATTCGCGGCGCTTCCACTTCGAGTTGATAAAGGCACAGAAACGTGCAGAAGCGCAGAATTTTTACTGTTGCTTGGTGTTGCTACTACATCTTGCTTTTGCTTACGACGAATTGCTAATCACAATAAGAATGCATTCCCAATTTCTAAAGATGATAAACAGGTTTTCGCCTCGTCTTTTTAACTCGTCATCAATATCAATGGTAAAAGTCGTATGTTTGTGATGGAGAAGAACACATACCTACACTTGCACTCTTCATTGTAACCTCAAACTTTAAGGCCCAGAGTGAAATATCTCTAGCTAATCTCTTTGATGGTTATAGTATTTACAATTTACATCCTGATTACTATTAAACCCAGAGTCAGAACAGAGAACGAAAAAGAGGTGAAGTGAAGACGAGACCTACAACGCTGACTCCACAGTTTTAAATTTCATTTGAATATCGCATTATTATTTACAACTGCCAACATTATATAAGCGATTAGCAATTGCTGAAGTAGCGAACTGATAGATATGTGCATGGATTAATGCTTTTCTTTTGATAACCTGATGTAGCATCTTTATTCTTTTGGGTAACTACGATTCCACTGCAAAAATCACTACTTGGGTCAGAATACTTGTCAACAACGACAATTAACTAATTGCAAATAGCAATTGCACAGTCATTTAGGAAAAATCAGCAGGATTAATTGGCCAAGTCTTTATTTATTTGAGCTCAGCCTTTAGCGCATTTAAAATGATTACTGTGTATTTTTTAATGATTCAAATTATTTAAAGACAAATTCAACTGAAGTTTGTTTAGGTTCAGTAAATAACAGCATATCTTTGCAAGTAGTCAATATCGTTGCACCCAGTTGCGGAAGGAGCCACACAGTACGAAATGCAGTTGAAACTGTTGAAAGTGAGTCAAATCAAATCTAGGGTTTAATCTCATTAATACCAAATGAAGCGTATCCATATAATTGGTGCAAAAAATGAAAATTATATAATTGTGTAACCCTAAGTCTGTTGCTACTTTAAGTGGAAATCGGATGAAAGTTCATCTTAAAACTTAAGGCCATGTTATTGAACACTCAGCAAGTCTTTAAATGGTCGATTATGAGGTATTTCTGTTAGACATGGCAAAAAAATGGAAATTTCATAGTCGCCTTTTTCTGTCAATTTGGGTGAAGACTGAAATGCAATGCCTTGTAATGCAGGTTGTTCCATCGTTAACCTTTATCCCTCTGGCTGGTGCTTTCAAAGGGAAAAGTGAATCATGCAACTAAACGTTCACAGATTTTATAGACTGCACACCCACCAAGCAATTAGTCTCAATGGATTGTCCCACAGAAAATACAGACCTTTACCTATTTTCACTTGAACGAAATGGTTGTTAGGAGGACTACGATTCTTTTTCTACTCGAATCTACCTACAGCCTACAGACATTACACAAGTGTAATAATGCTCCTTCGTGTCGGCCAGATTAGACATGCTATCAGACGACTTTTGGCACATCACACTCGTGAAATTAGTTAACTCCACAAAAAGATTTAAGTACTGATCGCTTTAAAAGAAAACGACTTACTCAAATGACCTTGGACAATTAATTCGCGATGGTAATGATCATGATCAGCGTTTCTCCTTTGTATATAATGAACAGGAATGGAGATAGTACTGCGTGAATTTTCAAGGCACAAAGCCTGGCAGTAATAAATGCGGCTAAAAATTTAGTTACAGCAAAAGTTTTTGCCGCATATGGTATATTTTATTCCTTACCGCATATTATTTTACTGCATCAATAAATATTTGAAGAACTTTGACTACGAAATATTTGCCTAAATAAATCGGTCTGATGCTGCCGTGTTGAAGCACTTTATCCACAAATGCAATGCCAATGCCAGAATGCTGTGTTCATCAAATCCTGGTTTTAATCTCTGGCAAGTAATCCCATGCAGTATACCTATAGAGTCTTCTTTGTTGTCAAAAATGTATGTAATAATAAATATTTGTATTCTTCATAAGTGCAAACGTAATTCGAACAATCTATGGAGTGTAGAGGTAGGCATATTATTCTAGTGAGTAGTGTTATTGGTATTTTTCCTCGAAGCATACGCAAACCAATTTTTATAATTTGCTTTGCGATGAATTCCCGTCTCGACCAAGCCTCAAAATCTATCTTTGCTTACAGGATTCACTCACTTAGGTACTTACGACTCTCCAAGTATTTATGAGAATGAAATGTTGCAGTAAGAAAGTTATACGAATAGGCATTTTATTTATTATATGTATACTTGACATGAATTGGACAATAAGGAATGCAAGCAATCATGCATCATGAATTCATCTGTTTTTTACACAAATTATGTGACTTATTTAGACACAAGTTACTTTATAAACATGAACGTAGAAGGGTTGGGTAGATACCTTGTGTGTGAAATTTGAAAAAAGAATGCAATTCAACTATTATTAGACGGACGTAGTACTGACTGTGACTTGTACTATTATTATTTCTCCATGGCGTAATAAAAGAAGAATGTGCCAGTTGAGTAAGGCAATGGAAAATGATTATTAGACACAAAGACGAAAAACCAGTACTGAAGAGCAAAAAATCGCAAGAAAATGCTATAGGCGAGTTCTTAGACAAAGACTATTATGTAGAAAATCACGAAACAACAGGTGCTACCACTAGTAAATAGCTGTAATGGAATTTATTATCGACAAGAATAGAGATGAATAAGAAATAAAATATGCCTGCTTGCGTCTCTTTCCACAAAATACTTGTCCAGCAACTACCCAGCCACATTGCAAATCTGTGGGCTGATTTGCATTTTAAAAGCCCTTCAAATGAATAAATTGATTTGTTTAAAGTGCTTGTAGAAAAAAACCTGCTTACTTACATCAGTCTAATGTGACCATTTTATTTTAATTGGTCTATTTATTTTTAATCCTTGTACAAAATTCATTCCATAGTATTTAATGTATATTTACATGTATTAAATGTATATATTGCATGAAATATCTTTTAATGCGTAACTTAACTAGACTAACTAAGGAAAGAGCATGTGCATTTTTATACAAAATAACAAAGTTGCGGCTTATTGTTGTCTGCTTGTGACAATACTGAGTTATACACGAGAAGAAACTGACTCTTTTAACTTAGTTAATTAGTTCTTCTTCACGACCTTGATTGTGAACAATAGGAAAGAAGTCCTTGAAGAATCATATATATTTTTCCCTCTCACCAGAAATCACTGACCACTTTGTCACTTCACATTTTCTCTTCAAACATAATGTATACACATAATTCAATTTGGGGCGGCTTCATCGATATTATCATAATTTCCTTTAAATTTCTTCTTACACTCTGTAATGTAGCCCTATCGCGCAACATTTACACTTACAGGCAAATACTATTTAAATATGAAACTGCTCTTCTTGTCGAACTACTTCCTCCTCGTTTAATTAATTGTCTGAATATTACATACTTTCAAGTATTATACAACCTTCAATTTCATACGGGGTTACTGCAACATTAACTCATTTTATTACTATGTAGTAGGTACTCCCATTGCAAAATTTCATTTCACTTTTTAACGTTTAATATTCTATTATCACCGTTTTAATTACTACCACAAACATCCGCTCTATTTTTTGCAAAAGCTCAATGGGTTCTAGTTCATTCTCAATTATAAAAATTAGGTTACTTGTGCTGAAGGAGCATGACAGAAGAGTGACAATGCATTTTTTAATCGGTATTATGCGCAAGGTACACAGTACACACGCATCAAGTTTGCGAGGAGTAGCTATCTATTTAGTAATGCACTTTCTTTTCAATTTTTTGATTTGTAGTTTTACTATTTTGTTGGCTTGTTTGACGTTAAAAGGCATGATTACCGATAATCACATTTCGTTTCAGTTAAAAATATTAGTTATACAGTTTGCCGGTGGCTAGGCCAGTAAAAATTGCAGTAAATGGAGGAATCAATTGTTTATCTTACAAGGTGGTTCATACAATTTCGATTTATAACCCAATTGGAATTTTAAACCAATTATTTACGGCCGGTAATGTACGCTAATAATATTAAATTGTACCTCTGAAATTGTTCAAGTTTATGTAAATGTTTACTGTTTCCATTGAATTAGTATAATCAGTATTTTAATCAGATTATAATGTTATTTTATGCAAACATTTAATATTTATTGACACTGAATGAAATTCTCATATAAACATTTTAAAACTAATGGGACTGACAGGTGAACACAAAAAGAAGCCGCCGTCTTGTATCTCATCAAGTATAAATAATCGAACATTTCGCTAATCTGTAATCCTTTACTCAGAGTTTCTACTCTCCTTTTTAATTTCAACTTTCTTATCAATGACTTCAAGACCTGTAATTATATACAACCGGCTCCTCTCTGATTATAGACACAAACAGCGAGTTTACCTTCCTTTTGTCCTTTTGTTATGTCACGAAGACAGTACAGTTAGATTATGATACCATTATACTCTAATTGTACGTTAGAAAGAAGCGAAGTTTGCAGAGAACGCGGACACTTTTGTGCTCCAAGCTGTTTGCTGTTTTTTTAACTAGCGGCGAATCATACAGCTCTTTTAACTCTTTGAGAATTCTGTCTAATTATTAGTTAAGCGCAGTTGAGATTTTCTTTCTATAGTTCGCCACTATAAATATTAATTGCAACTAATTATCTCATAGTTGTCACACAGTAAAAACATTGTAACCATTTTATTGCTACGTTCTAAACAAATGCAGCTTATCGCAATAATCCATCTTTTATCATTTGACGCTTAACAAATGTCATTTATTTACAGTTTGCTATCAGTACACTTTGCAGAATTATCGCTGTACCATTGACTCTAGAAGTTTTACTCTGAACACAATGTTTCTACCTGATTGCATTTTAGCAGTCACCGTTTAATTAGAATAATTATAATTCAATTAAACAACACTCATGAGTCATGACACAATAATATTCATTAACTAAGGACTCTCACTCTTGAAAACAATGATAAACAAATACGAATTGAAATAATTGTACCTTTTAAAGGGAATTGCATAAAAATGTTTATTGATGACAGACAGGCATATTATTTATGAAATAACATGACTTGACATTATGATTGATAATTATTTATTAAACCTTTGTACTGATTTATGCCGATAGTGCATTTGTAGAGTTTCATTTGAAGATTTATTTTAATCAAAGATAAATCACTTTGTTTAGAAATTAACTGAGCAGAATGAAGGAATTTAATTTATGAGCACCGAAAGAGAATAGTTATAATTAACTAAGTAATAATTTCGTTTGAATTATTGAATTTCAGATGGATGGGAATGGGAATAACAGCAGCAAAGTGTCGACTTTGCGACAACACTTTGAAAATTACGACAAAGTAGAACAACGAAAATCATCGGTTGTTGCAGCTACCATTTTCCCAACGATTTCTGCTGCAGCCACGACAACCGCTAACGCTAAACTTGTTAGAAAACATAAAGCGAGCAGCACTGATTTTTTTAATGCTGAGAAGGAAGCAAAGACTCCAGACAATAATTCAGAAAACTGCAAAGCATCAAGTAAAGGCAAATCAACGAATCTTGACGTTAAGTCGTTTGCTCATGGACTTGTGGATCACGAGGAGCCATCAAGTAAAAAAGATTTGCTGATGTCCGCCTCCGTGGCAGCAGCTACTGCAGAGGCAGCCAGCCGAAGGAATGGCATTTACCTGAACAACTCTCTTAGAATTGATGAGAACGAAACATTGCAGCAGCAGAATAAAAGAAGAGGCCTTGTCATCCTTGACGATGATGATGTGGTGACTGTTCATCGTTGTCCACCGGAAGTGTGTGTCGGAGAAGACTACATTGATGATGAAGATGATGTGATGGACGAGGATATAGATGACTTGGAGCATGACGACGATCCGTCCGTGGAAACCTCCATTCCCATAGCCTTCGACCGACAAGACGAAATGCACGGAGATGGTTCAAGTGTGACAAGTGTGACAAGCCACAGCACCACGAGCTCTCGTCATTCATTTCACGGCTACATTTCAAGTGCCAAAAGTTGTCAGAGTCAAACCATGCTTGGTAATATTAACGATAGTAGTGCAACGAGAAATGTTACAATAGCTGAAAGGGATTCTCATAAAAGTGAGAAAGCGTCCCTTCCCAACCCTGCCCATAACAACAGCAGCGGAGCAGGGGAATCTAAAGCGAACACCCCGACGTCCTCGTCGTCCTGTTCGTCAGGGTCTGGTGGATGTGGGAAAGTGAAAAGGAGAAATGCTTTCCGGCACAAGGACGTCGGCACATTCCCTGCAGCGGCTGCAGGAGACGGCAGCTCTTCTGCTATTCTCATTGCTGTTTCTAAAACCAAAGTCGCAGTTGAAAGAGTGAAATCGTTGGACTCTGCTAATACCAATGTCACATCAGGCCCTTGCATTCCTTCCACTCCGACTGATCCTTCGGTAAGTATGAAAAACAATAGTAGCATGAATTCGGCTGTGGCAAACTCGACGAAAAAAAGTGTGTCAAGTCGAGCCTTTGTCTCGCACAGCCCCAAAGCTTGCAGAGAAAAGGGTAGGATGAATGACACCGGCAGTGACATAATGAATGATATGAACTGCTCAAGTGAGAACAATGAAAGCAGCAAATGCCTCTCTTCGATTAGTGGAAGTAATCCGCATGAGCTCCTCGCCAATAAAAATAACTATAGAAATAACAATGGAAGCAAGGGTAGCCCTGCTCAAAGGGCAGCTAGTCTTTGTGTTCGCTTGAGTAATAATAGTAATAATGATAATAATAACTCTCCTGGCACTAAGTGTGGAAATTCAGCTTTTGCACGAAATAATGGCAATGGCAGCAGCAATAATCGTTCTCCACTCCTCCATCATCCTAATAGCAGCAACAACAATCATGTTAACACTCCAGCAGACAATCTTGCCAACAATGGCATCAATCAGCAAAATAGTAGCTCGCAGAGGGTGGTAAACGTCGTAACGCCATATCAGGTAAGATTTTGATTTCGTTAAATATTCTAAATTATTCAATATTCACCTCCTCTCCTCCTAGAATAGGATCGCGTGTTCTTAAAAATACATAGCATTTATAACCTTATTGATTATCAGGTCACCGACATTTACAATCAGTTGAAAATGAGTGACACATCACTACCTTCGTACGCCAACAGCCCAGGTATGGCCACCAACAGTAAGCATCAAATGAAGCAAATTCCAACCGAGGCGGAGTACGCAGTGCCTATGATACAGAATCAGCCGAAAGTCTTTCAACAGATGCACCAGCAAAAATCACGTTCGTCACAAAAAGTGCCACCTTCAGAAATCCCACCAAAAGTTCCTCCCCCACCTTTAAACTATCCACCGTCGAGCATCCGCAAGGAGCAATTTGGACTTCCCAGTCCCACGAGTAGTTACACGTTCCTTCCGCATAGGAATCCACAAGGGATGCTGAAACCTTCAACCAGTACTACGTCGTCCTCCGCCTTCAAACATAATAGTAGCAATAACAGTACAACTCAATTTCCCCCGTCTCCAACAGTCAAGGCAAAAGAAATAAAGAAAAGCGCTCCTGTTTCCTACGGACCACCAGAGAAGCCTCCCAGAACATTTCGTTACAATCAAGCTGCTGGTCCCCAACCCCACCCTCAGCAGCAGTTGCTCCAATCGAGACAACAGGGTAATAAGCAGCCAAGCGTGAAAGGGCAACACGCAAAACAAAGTACAAAGACAGGTGGTAGAAATCAGAATTCGTCGGATTTATACGTCGCTGTCACCAAAACGAGTAAAGGCAACAACGACAGTGCCATAGGGCTGCCAGTGGTATCGCAAACGAAGCGCCAGCATTCTTCTTCATCGTCGTCCTCTACATTAACTTCAGGAACGGTGGTGAACAATTATCGACAGCAAATGTCTCCCTCTTCATCATCTTCATCGTCGCTGAAGAAGCTCGAGTCTTCTCCAAGCAGCACGTCGGTGTCAACTGCAACCGTTCGGCAAACCAGCACCGTTGCAAATATGAACACTCCTTCAACCCAACGAAAATCAATCGAAACAATGGATTCGGGCGAGTCTATGTACGTCACAAGAATGAAAAGAAGGACGGATGAGAATGTCAACGCTGCGAGAGGCACCTGCACTCCGTCAGACCATTCAGTTTCTTCCGCAGCTCCGTCATTGTTGCAGAGTAATTATAGCAATAGCAATAGCAATAAAAACCATTATAATCACCACCGACATCATCATCACATCCATCCACCTTTGGTAAGATCAAAGACGGAGTCGCAGTTGGTCGTGAAGAATAAAAACAATCCGAGTCGACTTTTAAACAGACCTTCGGATGTCACGGCTAACTATGGGGTAGAAATGATGAGTTTGGAAGCTGGCCACTATCCACAAGATGTGACAGCTTCAAATGCATTCTCTCAACCTGGAGTAATGACGGTATCGTCTTACTACGCCTCAAACGGCCCACCTGTTCATCACCAATCTCAAACGAATCTGTTAAATTTGACAAGTCATAAAATTTATGAGCAACAGCAATACCGCAGTATAAACAATCTGCTGCGATACTCGAGCAATAGTCAGAGTGGCTCGTCATATTACAACAAATATCCGTCAAATCCTGGATTGTATTATGCGAGCCGAGAATCGAGCTGGCTGGACAATGGACTTCCGCCTGTGTCAACAATGTGCGGCTCGGGTGGGAGTAGTTACAACTTGTACAGTGGCGGAGACAATCGTCAAAGTAATCAGAATACTCGACACAACTCGCTGTTGTACACGACAAATATTGACATTTCCTGCGGAGATCAACAGGCAGACTTGCACGGGAGACCAGCGTCCACTTTCAACGATAGTTCAAATTCAAAGCACAGCTTAGATTTACATCAACAGCAGCAGCAATCTGGCAATTTGTACGGAATGAAAGCCAGTGATAGTCAAAGTGTTCACTCAACAGTTTCATGCTAGTAGCCGCTTTAACAATCAATATGTCCATCACCCGCTGTACCAGTACAGACTCTCTGAAAGATCCAAGTCAGAATGGGCTTTAAACGCTGTTCAGTGTGGCAATAGTGGGGTTGAGCCAAGTGGCACCGTTCATCGGTCACACAGGCAGCAACAGCAAGTTAGTAATAGTCCTAACAACAACAACACTGGTGGTGTGAGTAGTTTCTAGTACAATTTCAAATCAGTGTCCGCCTTTGCCTCCTCAAATGATGGGTCGAAGGGCAACGGTCGCCATATCTGGCGCATCCACCTCAGGGTCACATCCAACTCTCGATGGAGCACCAGGCAACACAACTGGGCATGCTAGCCTAGATTCCCCTGTGACAAGTCATAACACCTCGAACAACTCATCCCTTACCGCTATTCAGCATTCAAACAATGCAACAAAGACCCAACGACATCATGTACCTAATTCGGTAAGCTCCCAAAGTCCACCGCTTTTTATACTAAGTTAGCAGTTTAATCTTTAAATTGCACATTTCAAGAACAATCAGATTCCCTTAAATCTCAAACAGAGTGAACGAGAAGGTTTAATAATGAACATTGATTAGTGTCAGAGCATTTCATGCTAGCTTTTTGGAGGGCATGAATATGGCCGCTTAACAATGCTGAAGTGGAGATGGGCGAAAAGATGTTGGATTCGTCATTCAAAATAGTCGCTTTCATTTTTCATCAGTCATAGCATTGTCCCCTTCATTCAAAAATGTTATGTTGTAACTTTGCAACGGCCCTTCTCTAGTGCCTCGCCTTACTTTTGATTTCAGAGTGTAAAACGAGTGAAATATGGGCCTGGCCCGGTCTTATATAGAGACACTCTTTAACTTTTATGCCCTTAGAACAAGTTTCTGGCATAAACCAGCATCGCTTCACTAACATTCTTTTATGGTACAATTTTGTTTTGCAGTAGTTCAGCAAAAGTTTGTTCACTCACGTCACATTTTACAAAATTAGTTTTTTGATAGTGCAGAAAGAACAAAGAAGTGAGTGATCTATCTCTGGCGTTTTTATAGGAATGATTAAGCTAGTGCAACGAGTTGTCGCCCTTCTCCTTCATGTGCTGGTTTTGCAACTATTTGCATTCTCCTGAAGCGTGTTTAAATGATTTAAAATAAAATGATATTGGTTGGAACATAGGAGCGGTTTTATAAAAAGCAGAAAATGGAGTAGGTACAATTATTATCACACAAAAAAGTATTTACAAAAGAACGACGACGAAACAGCGGCGTAGCATGTTTCATTGTTAGTTGTTATTATCATTAAATGTATATACATAAGTTTTAGTTGTCGTTGATTTCAACGATGACGATAATGATTTCTCTTATGTAATTTACAATCAGCCATGTTGTACTAATCTTAAGTTAGATACATGAATGAACCGATTGAAGCTTTAGACTTTAGCTGTAGAAACAGCGCAACTTCAAGAATGTAGCGTCTTCTCCACGCCAGTTTAATTTATTCAATTTAATTTCTACCTACCAGAGTACAAATTATAATTTCTTTAATGTTACATTCAACTTTAAAACTATGCAGCTTTGTGCATTTCAATTTTAGCCATTTCAAACAGGCAACTTTTCCTGATGTTCTCTTTTTATTACCTCCGTTAGACTCGCTCACTTTTTCGCCAGTCACTAACCACCCTTCTGACGAGCATTGAGAATTTGAGAGTGGTTTCACCTCACCTCTCTCCCTTGTTTAAATGAATGATGAAATTTAAAAATTCAAAATGGAGTTGTTTTGTGTTTCAGGAATGGCCGCGTTCCTTTGTTACGTGATATTATTCTATCCTTTCATTTTATTATTCCTGCTTGATTTATTTATACATTTAAATATGATAAAGTGCCATTGCCATTTCATTTTTTGACGTTTGATTCGCTACATAACAAAATAAGGCTGCATGTTACTTACATCATTTTCTTGTTTTTGTTTTCAATTGTGTGCAATTCCACACCACACTGCTTTACAATTTTTCGCTTACAAAATCAACTTTGTGACAAACAGGCTCTAACAGTGTAGGTCAATCTTTATAAGTACTTGCCCTGCACGTAACGTATTAAAGTAAACAACAAACAAACGTATCATATTACAATAGTGTACCATTCGAATCTTTTACTTAGGCACATAAATTATTTTGCTTGTGGGAGTAAAAGAAAGCGAATTTTTTGCGACTTTTAGTAAATGCATAATGTGACGGTGAGCATTTCTCCTCCTCCACTTTGTTCTTATTTTGTCTTGTCTGACTGTTGGGGATGAGGATGATATAAGACATGATGGCTATTGTCAAGCAGGTTAGTGCCAGTCGTGCAAGTAGAAAAACGAAGATTTCTTTGCATTAATTATACATACCTGTCTTGCCAT